>CAUYQV010158671.1:0-35748 GCA_963574575.1 Galagoides demidoff | reverse complement strand
TTTTTAACAATTTGTCCGGCGTCCCGCGTTTTAAAAAAGTCCCGATTTTTGGAAAGAATGCAGGAGCTGGCGGGAGAACAGGAAAGGAGTATATGGTTTTCTCGGCTGCCATGTGGCTATTTCACCAGAATATGAGTTTTATATTATTTTTGTTAATTTTATAATGTTAAACTGTAATAATAACAAATAATCGTTAAGAAGTGATTATCAAGAACTGCTTATCAAAGTTTGCATTGTTGTCAGGCCCTGCCCTGCCTCGTCCCCTGCCTGGCGGGGCCTCTCGGCACCTTGCCACCACCCTGCCCCGCCCCCCAACCCCTCGCCATGTTGTCCCACTTTACAAATGTTAAAATCTGGTCACCCTACTAATAGTCAGGTATTTTGCATCAGCTTATATTTAATTTATTCATTTAAACTGTTTATTGAGCATTTATTATGTGAAAGATTTTGTTACAGGCACTGTGAATGCAGTAGTAGAAAAAAGAGAAATATTTCCTTTGTACATGGGATTATAGGATATATACATGATAAGTAAATGAAATATATGTAGAACATATTGAGATATATTAAATGTCAAGGAATAGTTCAATGAAAGGTCTGAGAAGAAGACCATCTAGCCAAGTGAATATCTATAAGAAAAGAATTCTAGGCAGAGGGAATAAGTAGAAAGCTCCTGGGTGAGGAAAGTAGCAAGTGATATGTGGTGCCTTGTGAAGCAAGAAGGGCCTGGGGCTGGATAGGAGCCAGTTTGGGGGGTTGGTGCAGAACTGAAGTGAAAACAGGTCTGAGAGGGAGGCGGGAAGCATGCAATCAAGGACAGCATTGTTTGGCAGTCTTCGATTTTTACTCAAAATACAGTGAGAAGCCATTGACATGTTTCAGTGCAGGGAAGTGACATGATCTGACAGTTTAATAGGATTCCCTTGGGAATTCTGTTGAGAAAGGAGTGACGGGAGGGGCAGAGAACAGTCAGGAGCCTCTTGCTTTAGTGAGACGGGGGTGTCCTGGAGTTGTAGCCCAGGGCAGTGGCAGGAGATGAATAGATGGTACGAGTTTTCCAGCGTAGAGACAACATGATCCCTTCCGCCTACTCACTGCTATGATTTATATTATAAATTACTTCAGGGCACTAGTAATGGTTTTTTTCTACTATAGGAAATTCTCTGGGTTCCACAGTCTGACCTGAGAGAGAAAAGAGGAGAGGCCTTCATAGGAGGCACTCCTGGTTTTTATTTGTTTGTTGTGATTTGTTTTTGCCTTTTACTTTTAACTCTGAGTAGAAATAGGAAGAAACTGTGACATTATTTTTTTAAAAAAATTTAAATATTATTACATTGCAGAACAGAACGCATGATTCTTGTAGATCATGTATATACTATTTTGTTTCCAAAGTTTTAATTTATGTTAAATCACTCTGGAAAAACTGACATGCAGAATGAACTGCATCTCCACGTTTATCAGCATTAAAATTCTTAAAAACTGTTAAAGTGCCAAAAGAAAAAGAGAAAAGCATAATGACGTCCCTTTAGATTTGTCTGAAAGAAATTAATTCTCTTTGCATAAAGTGTAGACACGTCTCTGGACCAGTAATGGTTCACAAAACGAATCATGATTTCTTGAAAATTAGAGCAAATAAACCATTTTTGTTTACTGTTATTTTAAAAGGTACCACTTATTTAGAGGGATAGGTAACATTCTTAATGTTGTCCACTGATCATTGTTTGTTTTTGTTTTGAAGCTTTGGAAACTTCCACAGAACCTTGATGAAATGTTGGAAACCAGCTGAAAGAATAAAATCCAACCCAGAAAAATAGGACGACTTTCTCTTCATCCACACTGGGATTTGTCAAGAAGTGAACTATGACAATATATCAATTTTTGCTACTGTTCCTTCTCTGGGTGTGCCTGCCACATTTCTGCTCTCCAGAGATAATGTTCAGAAGGACTCCAGCACCACAACAAAGAACTTTAAGTACACGGGTATCAAAGAGTGATGGCAAAATTCTGCATCGTCAGAAACGTGGTTGGATGTGGAATCAGTTTTTCTTACTGGAGGAATATACGGGATCCGATTATCAGTATGTGGGCAAGGTAAGTCTATATGGAAATGGCAATTATTTCCATTCTTTATGTGTTTGGTTTCACTGAGGAAAAAATTGAAATGATCACATCTGTCGTTTTTATAAATTGAATTTTCTAACTAGCCCTAGGGCATTTTGGATTATGGAATATAAATTCTAATTTGAAAAATCTGTGGAATGAATAGAACATGACAAATGCAGAAGTTAATTTACTGTAAATAGGGGCGGCACCTGTGGCTCAAAGAAGTAGGGTGCCGGCCTCATATGCTGGAGGTGGAGGGTTCAAACCCAGCCCTGGCCAAAAAGTAAAAAAAAAAAAAAATTACTGGAAATAATTTTGCCAAATAACTGATGGATTAAAGTGGTACTAAAAACTTCAATTTTGGAATTTTTAGCTAGAAAGCCCAGTGATAGTGAGAAAAAATGTAGGTCAATATAGTCCTTTAAATGAGAGTGCGTGTGCGTTTTTCACATTTGTGTTGACTTTGAAGAGAAAGAAAAGACACAACTAAAAGTCACTTCTGGGCTAGGTGGCTCACAGCAGTTTGGGGGCTGAGATGTGAAGATCACTTGAGGCCAAGAGTTTAGACCAGTCTGGGCAACACCGGAAACATCATCTCTATGAAATGTTTTTTTTTTTTTTTTTTTTTTTTTTCCAGAAAAATAACTGGCCATGGTGGCATTGCCTGTAGTGTCAGCTACATGGGGGGACGGGGGGAGGCTGAGATAGGAGGACCAACTGAGCCCTGCAGTTCGAGGTTGCAGTGAGCTATGATGATGCCACTGCATTCTAGCCTGGGTGACAGAGTAATACTCTGTTTCATTAAATAAAAATATAAATAACAATTGCTTAATCTTCTGAGGAATGGGAAAGTATATGTCATTTTTTTTAAAAGTGACTAAAGGGCTGAAACACTCTTCAGTTTTAAGATACCTTATTCCAGATTTGAATGTTGTTTACTTTTCTTAAGTCACACAATGGGTGCATTTGTATAAAGGAAAATCAAACTGGAAGATTAGCAGGTAAAAATAGTTTACTGAAGCACAGGATGAGATGGACAGAGGCGTTTTCATTCTACTCTGTTATAAAGTTAGTGAGAAGGAGTTGTGGTTGGGAATGAAATGCTATGTGAAACATACAAGGAACAGTGAACGCTTTTATATTCTAGGGTAAATTCACATTTTCCTTATTGATGTTATTTGGATCTAATTAATGCTAGATAATGCCTTAGCCAACTTGAGAACTTAAGATGAAATTAATTTGAATACTGTTATTATTTCTATGGAGAGTTTTTAGGAATATATCAAAGAGGGAAATGAAACTAACAAGAAAACAGATACAGCTCCGTGCACGCTCATCACATTAACACGATGAAATCAAGGTGGATACATCACCGTGTGGGTGACTTTTGCATTAACTCTGACAGCTTCGTTCAAAAATCAGATTTGCGCAAAAAGTTTTTGTCTTCTAAGAAAAACTGTTTTTGAGGGACTACATTTTCATAGAGATGAAAACATTTTGATATGTTTTGTCATGCTTAAATCATTTCAGTCTTTTTTAAACATCTGGTAAAATGGGAAAGTTAACATTAAAGTTTAAATACCTTACTGACTAGAAAGGGAAGGAAAAGACGCACCAACCTCAGCAATCTCCCTGGAAAGCCCAAAATAGCAGACTTCTCACTGGTCTCTTGCTGGGAACACATAGTGAAGGTCAATTTCAGGGTTACTCCAATGGGCAACTTTTAGTTTATGAAACTAACCGCGTAAGACATAATAACACAAATCTGAGTTATAGAAACTATAAAGTAAATCGTTCTTCCTCGACATACCATAGTTGGATTATTTTCAGCTATTTCCCTTTAGTTCTTAATGAAGATTTAATAAATGTTGGAAAAATTCAGTAATTGTTGTATTATATACTCGCTAATGATAGCCAAGCTACTTCTAATTGACTTTCTTATATTTTTCTCTTTTAAAAATATCAACACCTTGAACATAAGAACTATGCTTCATATGTCTATCTCTTAGACAAGAGCTTAATAAATATTTAGCTGATTGAATTAACCTGAGTCACACTGAATTGAATTCCCTCAGCCATCTGGTGCCATTTGGCTCTTGGGCAGAGAAACATAGTCCAGAATTTTAAATCACTATGGACCATTAAAGCTGGTAAACTTAAGATATGTAAACCTGGATATACAATTCTAATTCTCTTCCTCCTTTCCGCTTTATAAAAGCAAATTAGAAAACTTTTTACTGAGCACGGGCAGGAGGAATTAATGGAAATGTGTTTACCCGTTTCTTTCTGTATAGACCATGCTGAACTACCAGAGCCCAGAAAATTGATTAGAAGCTGTTGCTCTCACAACACGTCTCCTTTACTCTGAGCAGCCAGTGTCTATTTTTTAGCTTATATTTCAAAGCCATTTTATAGTTTCTGTTGTTTATTCATGTCATGATCTGTGAAACAAATGTTTTGATTTCTTGCCTATAATGTAATATTGTATTAATTATTTATTTGTATCATACTGTATTGATTACCTATATAATGAAGAATCTTACTTTAGACATAAACGTATAGATTTGTATATGCCAAAAAGGTAACATTCCACATGCACTATTTAAATAAACATATTGTGAATACAAGTGGAGGCAATGATATATTTTCTTCTTGAAATATAAAATACTTACATCTGCTGCGTATTGCCTCTACTATTCTTTATAATTAATTTTACTGCATAGTCAATTCTTACCTTCAAAAAATTCTTTCCTCCAGGTTTTACCTCTTCTACCGTGGGTATGTGATGTGAATGCTTAGTGTCCCAATGCCTGTAGGTTGGTGTGACCGTGAGTGTAATGTGTGTTCTTATCATCAGACATGTGGGGAGAGAGTGGCAGAGGGGCCGCTGTATGGGGAATGTTTTGGGAGCTGAGAATAGGGAACAGTGAGGGCATTACACTGGTGGGATGAGGGCAGCGCTAGAAACCACATGTGTGGAGAGGGAGAAAATTAAAAGAACACCCAAAGTATTTTTAATAAGATCCTAGAAGAAATGGATGCATATAACAGCTCGGATAACAACCCATTATAGCTTATGAAGTTAAAGCAGAGGGAAAACTCATGATTGCTCTTAGGTTTAAAGCAGTGGGAAGCTTAAGAAAACAAGTAACTGGCAATCAGAACACCTAGAATGTGATATTGTTTCTGCCACTGTTTCTCCCCCCTCCCATGGTAAAGTGGCTTCATTTTCTCATCTAAGAAATCAAAGAGCATGATAATGTCAGTGACTCTCTCTCTCTCTCTCTCTCTCTCTCTCTATATATATATATATATAATATTCATTTTTAATATCATTATAACATAAATGTGAAGTATATGTTAAAACCCATTTAGAAAAAAAAAAAGAAGAGAGAGAGAGAGAAACAAAACTCAGTGCCTACATTGTCACTGCTGTGATTCTTTTATTCAATTATGACACAAAGTCCGCCACAATGAACTGAAAGCATTTCTTTGCTCAACTCTCAATACTGAGAAGCATTTTCCTTTTCCTCTAAATCATTAAGTCAAATATGTTGTAAATGAAAATATATCTGGCATGAGGTCTTCTTTTCTTTTCCATGAGCTAGTCTACTCTGACATTTGAGACATGTCTACACACAGAAATGTATAGGACTATATGGAAATATCCTACGTACTTGTTCCCCTCTCTTCATCGTCTTTTCCAAGCAAGGGATTCTAATGTTGAAATTCAAAAAGTCTACTTTTGAGCTATGGTCCCTTTATAACCTTCTGTGTGAAAGTTTCCAAATTTAAGATTAGAGAGATACGATGATTGTAAACTTGTTTTTCATTAGTTCAGTATTTTTTTTTACATGACGTTTCAGATCATGGTTTCCTCCCGCTTGATCCAGTTGCACAGCACAAATAATGTCTCATAAATTCACATCTGAAAGAAATAAAAACATCAAAGTCCATATCTGAATTTCCTTTTCATTGTAATGAATCTACAGTTCTAAGCCAATTTCTAATTTTGTTTATTGCACAAACTTTGTCTGCATTTTATGTAATAATTAGTCTCAGTGGACTAAAATCATGTTAAAAATAAACGTTAAATTCAGAAATTGAAAAAAGTCCCCAAACACTAAAAGAATGAATAATATAAGGGGTAATCATAAATTTAATTCTAGTATAGTAAAATAATTCATTCCAGGAAAAAAAAGCATAATTATCGATATACATTTTAATAATTATAGTACTTGTCTACATTTCCTTTACATAATTGAAAAAAAAAAAACCAATGACATTATTAGATATTTGGGGGACCTCCAGGCCATCCCAAAGTAACAATACCTCATTATCAAACTTCTCTAAATAGAATATATTTGGCATATAAATTCATCAATTTTTGTTGCTGAGTCTTGTCTAGTTATCAGTTGTTTAGCATTTTTTAAAACAGGAACCACCTTCAGTTATTTCTCAACTTTTATCCCTTTGCCTTGAAGAACTGATGTCTTCAGAGCAGTAGAACAATAAAGATTGCTTTCTAGGGTAGCAGATTGAGAGTCCTGTTGGTATTTATAGTTTTGTTTTTTTTTTTCCTCTGACGGTTCCCTCAGATTTCCTTCTAACCATGATCCCCAATAAGCTACGTCAGCCCCGATAGCCTCTCAGGGTTTTATTCTTCCATCAACATACATAACCCAGGGAGGACTCTCATCTTTCATGTCAAGTAGCCAATAGAAACATCCTTCTCCTAACACGCTTCTTCAACTTTGAAACAGCTGCTTTTGTTTACATAGTCACTTGACTTTTAAATATTTTAATTCACACTTTCTGACTCTAAACTCTCCCATACTTGAAAATGATGGAATGAGTCATACAGTTTGACAGTCTGTCTCACCCTGGACCTTCAGTACTTCCTCATTTGCTTACATCTCCTGAATGAGGATGATGAGCTTAAAATAGGCTGGATGAGTGGTTCCAAATCTATGTCTGGAGGAATTTTTGGAATTTGTAACTTGGTGTGTGTGAGAGGAGGGCGAGGCTACTGCCTTAAGTTGGTACAGGCCTGAGACACTGCTGAACATCCTAGCACGTGTGGGACTGGCTCCCGCAGAATTTCTCAGTTGTCAATATCAATAGTGCTGAGATTAAGAAACCCTGTCCAACACCTTCTTAGGTTTTTAGAGTCCCCTGCCTTTTTCCTAAATGACTCATCTTAATTTTATTTCATGGGTACCTCCTTCTGAATGTATTCTCAAGTTTCTTCCCTTCAGGGAGGGTTTTATCATTGTTTTGTTCTCAGCTTGGACTTCCATGGAAACCTGCCCCTGTTATGTCTTGTCTTAAGACATACACGTATATGTACCAGCCTCGGGACCATACTTTGTTTTTTTTTTTTGCAGTTTTTGTCCCGGGGCCAGGTTCAAACCTGCCAGCTCCGGTATATGGGGCCAGACCCCTGCTCCTTTGAGCCACAGGCGCCACAGCATCCTTTGTATTTTTGTGAGCTCTAAATGCCCACTCGGAATGAAGTATTGATTCATTATCTAAATGGATACCTAGAGGACTTTCTAAGTACTACTCTCATATTAAGTATACAGAGTTGAAAATATAATTTCTCTAATCACAAAATGTCTGCCTTTGGGAGAGAGAATAAATGATAAAGAAGGGTAACAGGAAGGCATCAGCCTTTTTGTCTCACGTACAGCCCAGACTCCAAAACTAAGAACAAAACAGTAGAGGCCAATCACCCATATTCCATTTCTGAAGCCCTTGCAAATAAAGATGATATGACAGTTTGAGGAGTTGTGTTAAATGAAACAATGCTATTGAATGTTAATACTTAGGAAGTCAAAAATCATACTTTTAGTTTTTGTCTGTTTATTTCTTTGGAAGTTTTTTTTTTTTTTGATGTTCAATACTTCATAAAGAGTAACAATTAATAATTTCTAGAGAAAGGATCAACCAGAAAATGTAAACAAGTGATCCTTGGGAGAATAACTCAAATTTAACCATCAGCAATGCCTATAAATAGCAATTGTGACTACCATATTGGCCTTGTCCCTTTTATCCTTAATAATAGGAGTGCAGTCAAGGTCAACCTGGCCACAGATAAGGTGGGGTAGTTGGAAGGAAGAGAAGGGGTTGTCCTGACCCCCATCCCTGCAGATTTCGTAGGGTGAAAAAGATTGCAAGTGCCCAGTGTTTGTGTTATATAACAGTTCAATAATGGAAAATGCTCTCTTAGACATTTTAATAACTGATAAGAGACTATTGTTGGGGCTGAAAATTATCAGGTAACTTTTATCTTATTTTTTGATGATGCAAACACAGCTGAAAGGACTGACATACAATGCATCTAGCTGCTCCCTGAACCCAGACCTGCTGTTAGTGATGCGATGGGGGAGTCAAGACACAGTTACTTTCTATATAAGCCCTGTCAGTTGTGGCCATAAAACGCAGGGAGCATGAACAAGATAAATGCAGTAGGTAATTATAGTTAGAACAAGTTCTGGAAGAGAATAAACCAGGGTGATGTGATAGACATTGGCAGAAACTTTTTTTGCAGTTGATTTTGAGTCTCTTCCTGATAAGGGAACATTTGGAAATATCCAAAATTTATTTTCCTGATATGTAAAGACCACACAAATATAGAAAACCTGCATTAGGGTCAGCAGGGAGTGGATGTAGGGGTAAATAAAAGCATTTTTGAGTAGGTGTATGTCCTGCAGAACCCTGATAATGTTATCTGGGCAGAACATATCTTTATTTCTAATTCTCAAAATATATACCATGTATGTATGTCTCAATGCAACAATATTTTCGCTGGCTGTTATAGAGAGAAAATGTACTGACATCTTCAAAGCTCACAAGAACATTTTCACAAGATGTAGTATTCAGGAAGATGTTGAGTGCATAAATTCTGCACTCAAAATTTTTCATCATAAATTTTGAAAACCTTTATTTGAAAATATTGAAATGGAAAGATTTCAATCTACAACTTAAGTAATCATTTGAAGAATACAGAACGCTGAAATTCTATAGTCACTTAAAAACGAAGATTATGTGAAAATTGAGTAAAGGACTTTCAGCAAAAGCTTGTGAGAAGTCTCTGTAAATGCAAATGCATTAAATATCACATAGATTTTCTCTGCAAAAATGTATCTCAATAGAATTTATCAATTACAGGTGCATGTATAATAGCAGTGAAGTATGAGTAATTATTATTATGTTATTATGAATTCCTACCAGAATCCTCTCATTTTCTTTCTTAGGAGCAATATATAATGATATGTTCAGTTACATTTTGTACACACTATGCTGAGTAACGTTCTTCAAAATAAAGAAAATGAAGAAGAGGGAGGTGTGCTACTGTCATTGTTCATCAATGTGTCATCCTTGTTATATGTTCATGTATTTAAATTCTCAGTTGTTTCCTGTGAGCCCATAAATAGGAAAGAGCCTTTGAATACATATCCTAAAGTAAATTCCTAAATATTCATTTAATGTATTTTAACTTCTACATCATTTTATTAAACAGCATTGACTATTTTATTGTTTTCTTATCACTCTTATTATGTTTCTCATTTTGTAATCATGTTTCACAATGCCTGGTAATGTTAACTAAGAATGAAAATAAAGAAAAGTTGTATTTTAGATTAAAATGGAGAAGAGGGAGGAGTAACTTTTTTGGAAGGTAAAATACCTACAAAACTTTGGTTCTTTCCTTAGAGTCCTAATTCAAAATAGGCAATTTTATGTAAAGTTCATAGTCCCTTTTTGGAAAAATGTTTTCACTAATTTCATATTTAAAATGTTTTATGCATTTATAGGTTACATGAAGCTATTAGATTTATGCCTTTAAATTAAAATGTTAAATCCTAGCCCAGGATTAGAATTATGTTATTGAGTAGGAAATTGAGCTACTGAATGTATACTAAATGTGTACTATAGTATCAATTATTCTAAAGAAAATTTCATAGTTAGCTCCTGGTTAGCTAATACTTAATCACCATATATTTAGACATGAGTAGTGTCACTTCCAAGCATATAAACACATCTTGAGATCCCTACGTTTTTGTCTTGTTTTGTTTTTTTAAATTTTCCTTGACACTCCCCGTTGCTATTCACAAACCACCATTGTAGGCTTTGCACCAAATCTAATCTGTATGTGTCTGATTCACCTGAATCTGGCATTTCATCAAAGCAGAAGTATGGAGTTGAGAATTATGAGTGGAAACGGAGCTTCTGTACCTGTGGTCGTTGAGCTTTGGAAAGGACACAATAAAGAGAAACAGCAAAGATAAAGGACTTTGCCTTCATTTATGTTTATTCTTAGAGGCAGAGAATACCCAAGAAGAAATGAGTGCCTTTAGTGAGGGGAGGGGACTAGGGGAGGGGGAACTAGGACTCTCTAACAAAAAGAAGAAAACAGCTACAAAGAACTGATGACTATTGTGTTGGGTGATGCAGATACATCAAGGAGATAGGTGGAGCCATTTAGAGAGAAGTGCAGAGCCAAATGGGAGTCATTCCAGTGATCTGAGGCCAATGAGAGTCGGATGGATTTGGTTTCGCCTGGAAGTAGCCTTCTGTCAGTTACTCAAAGGCATATTATTGAGATGAAATAACTGAAGAGGGGGATATATTTGAACTGAGGAAGAGCTACAGATGTGATCCTGTAATGTGGACAGAAAGAGAGGATGGGAAAGTGAACATCAAATGTGCTCACCATTTTGTTAAAAATCAGAATTAAAAAATCAGTAGTAAACTGATAACCAGCATTATTCATAATCACTAAATAAGAAGGCGTGTTAATTTAAATCACCAACAAGAAAAAATCTAAAAACACTTCTTATTACCAATATTTGACATTTTTCTGAAAGCAAAATAGTATTGTAAACAGTACCACAAAGATTACTTTGTCAGAAATAATGAGATATATATTATCCTGAAACCTCAACATATCTTGATTATGATATCTATAAATTATATTTTGCTACTTTACTTAATATTCCAATAACCTCCTGAATTAATTTCAATTATCTCTCATTTACAAGTAAGAAAAAATATATCTCTGTTGTCCATTAAGTTTTCTGGTGATACTAATCAAGGAAGCTTGAGGGATGGGATTCTAACCCTGACGTACAACTCCAGAGACTAATTCACCATTATACTTCATTGTAGCATTATTATTAATAACGTTCTCATTAATATTATGTGAGAATACCACACCACATTAAGTGGTGCTATTATATATAAAAAAGCTGATTTTCTTTTCTGATTGAGTATAGAATTAACATTGCATAGGTAACAGGAATACTGTAACTATTTTATAGAAAACTCCAATTAATTTATGTACCCATTATGTGTTTATTAGTTAATTTATATTTGGAATCACACTGCAAACACTTTTTTTTGTTTGTTTGTTTTTGAGACAGAATCTCACTATCTCGCCTTCAGTCTAGTGCTGTGGCATCACAGCTCACTGCTCACAGCAACCTCAAACTCTTGGGCTTAAGAGATTCTCTTGCCTCAGTCTCCTGTAGCTGAGACTACACGCGCCTGTCACAACACCTGACTATTTTTTGTAGTTGTCATTGTTGTTTAGCAAGCCTGGGCTGGGTTCGAACCCACCAGTCCCAGTGTATGTGGCTGGCGCCTTAGGCGACAACGCATAGGCTTTTCAAAAGGAAAAAGATGGATACAGATAAAACTAATATTCCCACCATGAGCCTTGGGCACACATAATTCTGTACCTAAAATAGTCCTCACATTTTCTAGTGTTTTTGTTTATATTCCAAGAAAAATTCTAGAGCTGGGTAAACATATGTGTGTGATCTCGTTTTACAAACAGGGCAGTGTACACCATGAAACATTAATATAACATCCTTTTTTTTTTTTTTTTTTTTGAGACATAGTCTTGCTCCCTGGTCCAGGCTAGAGTTCAATGACATCATCAGAGCTCACTGAGGTCACTCAGTCTGCCAAGTAGCTGGGACTGTACATGCTCATCCAGTTAATTTTTGTACTTTTTTGTAGAGATGGAGTTTCACTATTGCTCCAGAAATACAGCTTCGAGAGATCCTCTCGCCTCAGCTCCCGAAGTTCTAAGATTACAGGACTGAGCCACTGTGCCCAGCCTAATCTGTGTTGTTGTTTTTTCTTTCTTTTCTTCCTTCCTTTCTTTTTTTTTTTTTTTTTTTACTTAAAAATATAACCTGGGAATCATTTCTTTTCAGTACATAAAGATATTTTTCATTTTCCCCCCTGGTAGCTGTATAGAATTCTTCCTAATTGCCTTACCATAATTTGTTTCACCAATTTTACTTGGGAAGGAAATTTAGTTTTTTAAAACATTTTGCTAATATAGCAGGATGGCAGGTGCTGTTTCACACAGTGCTGGTAAATCTTTAGGACATGTGATTGTAAGTGAAATGCTGAAGCAGTGTTTTGAAAAATTTTAGACTTCAATAGAGGCTGCTAAATTAGCCCCCAGGGATGCTGCTTCAACTTGTACCAACAGCAATCTATGAAGGCAACAGTTTCTCTACAACTGTATCAGATCTCTGGATTATTATAATGCTTATTTTTAATCTCATATATGAAAATATTTATGAGTGAGATTTTATTTCTCTTATTGAGTATAAGTATTCTTCATATATATAAATCATTTTGCATTTTATTTATTTATTTGAGACAGAGTCGCCCTGGGTAGAATGTTGTGGCATCATAGCTCACAGCAACCTCCAACTCTTGGGCATAGGTGATGCTTTTGCCTCACCTCCTCAGTAACTGAGACACAGACTCCTGTCACATCTCTCAGCTAGTTTATTCACATTTTATTAGAGATGAGTTCTGCACACACAGCCTTCTGTCACAAAGTCTGGCTAATTTTTTCAATTTTTAGTAGAGGTGGGGTCTGGCTCTTGCTCTGGCTAGTCTCGTACTCCTGAGCTCAGGAGATCCGCTCACCTCAGCCTCCCTAAGTGATAGGATTAACAGGCATGAGCCACTGCCCCCAGCCATTTTGCATTTTTAAAAAGTGTTTATATCTTTATTAACATGTTATTTTTTCCTTTGGATCTATAAATCCTGCAAATTAAATGACCTTTAATCATTTTTAATTCTTAAATATAGCTCATACTGAAATTTGCAAACCCCCCCACATACATGCACTTCAATACATACATCAAGTGGAGTAACTGCTTCTCAGTCCTAGAAATGGAAAATTTCTACCCCTAAGAATCTATCTCTGTGGCATATTAATAGCAACACCATTTTTCCTTCCTACAGGTGACAATAAGCTTTATTCTGTGATAATAATGTCTGGAATTCTTTACAGTTTACACTTTAGGAATGTAGACTTCCAAATAAAATACTAGAAATTTGCCTGTTGCTAGAATTAATGAGTATAATCAGAGTTCAGATATTCTTTTTTCTTTCTTCCTTTGACAACGTTGTTGTGTGGAGCATATTTTTATATGCATCTGTTTGAATTTGGTTATACATCCTATCACTAGTAAATATATGACATTGCCCCCTCCCTTGGCTTTGATTATTACTAATAATGCTGCTATGAACATTACCTCCTGATACTTACGTATATTATCTCGAAAGTACATAAAATTGGGAGAAAATCTATAATGTGTGCATAACTTTAGTTTTCCCACAAAAGGCCATATTAACTTCCTGTAATTTACCTAACACATACGTCCACCAGTGGTATATGTGTTCCTGTTATGAATTATGAACCAAACTTCATAATTTTTTAATTAAAAAAAGATGGTTTTATTTGTGTTTCCTTAAATAACAGGATTCTTTCATCATAATTAAGCTGCTTTTCAAGTGTTTGCAAATTTCTTCTACAGTTTATCTGTTCCTTAGAGATTGCATCATTCCAAAATCCGTAACAGGTGTGGAGCACTGGTTACATTCCCTCTAGGTCACGAGGTCATGTCACTGAATAGAAGACAAACATCCTGCCTTCATGGAGCTCATATTTTCATTGAGAAATGTAGGGAATTAAGAACACATGTAAGAAATATATTTCTGGCTAATGGTATGTTGGAAGATGATGAGTATTATCAGAAAAAAAGAGCTAAAGCAAGGTGAGTGTGGGGCAGAGCAGGGGAGCAGAAGCAGATGCTTCCTCATGAAGTGGTACTTGAGTACTTTGGGTATCTTGAGGGAAGTAGAAAAGGCAGCCAATTTTCAATGAGATATCTTTGCTATGAAGAAAAAGTAGATTATTCAAATACTCTAAACTGGGATATTCCGGTGACTATTTCAGGAAAACAAAGAGGTAAATGTGGCCAGAGCAAACAGAGCAAGTGGAAGGTGGTGCAGGAAGAGGACAGGTAGGTAAGGCAGGGTTGGGGGCAACACCTGTGCCTCAAAGGAGTAGGGCGCCAGCCCCATATGCCCGAGGTGGCAGGTTCAAACCTAGCCCTGGCCAAAAACTGCAAAAAAAAAAAAAAAAAAAAAAAAAAAGGAAGGTAATGGGGGTCCAGAAACTGTAGGGTGTGATAGACAGAATAATGGCTCTGGGAGAGGACCATGTCCTAATCCCCAGGGCTGTGGACATGTCACTTTGAAGGGCAGAAGAGATACGCAGATGTGATTAAACTAAAGATGTTGGTGCGGGGGAGAGTAGCGTGGAGGCTACAGAGGATCCCGGTGTAATCACACAGATCACTGTGAGAGTGAAGCAAGAGTGTCAGTGTCAGAGAAGATGGGCATGGCATTGGAACCTGGGCTGGAATTGTGTCCTGTGAAGATGGACACAGAGGCCACAACCCAAGAAATGCAGACCGCTGGAAAAGGAGAGTTTCTGAAGCCTCCAGAAGGAGTGGAACCAGACTAGCTCCTTGATTTTAGACTTAAGATCTTTAGAACTATAATAACATTAATTTGTCTTGTTTTATTCTCTGAGTGTGTGGTGACTTGTTGTACCAGCAATAAGAAGCTCATACATGTGTTATAGGGTTTTGCATGAATCCTGACTCTTAATCTAAAATAAATGGGATGGTATTATAGAATGTTTAAGCAGAAGATTATGTTTTAAAATTCTCACTCTGGCTTCTGGCTTGAATTTGATACCATAGGTATTTTTGGAGTATTATGCTACATACAAGAAATATTAGACTGTGTTATTATGGATAATACTAAAGGGTTTTAACCTGATCAACTAGAAAAAAAAATTGCATTAGGAGAAAGAACCAGATTTCAATTTTGGGTATTATAAAATAAATGGAGTGTTGAGTTCTAAACTGGGACTTCTTAGGCATCATCAGCACACAGATGGTATTTAATGTCATGGAACTAGATGACACACACACAAAAAATATGAGTATAGAGAGCAAAGAGGGAGTAGGTCTGTTTTTAGGGAAAAACTCACATTAAGACCTGTGCATGGTGATAGAGGGTGTGGGGAGAAGATGGAAAAAAAACAACAAATGAAAGAGAAAAAATATCCCATGAGCTACAGAACAACTGAAAACTTGAGGTGCCTCAGAAGACTAATAAAGAACATGCACAGAGAGAAGAATGTGTCAACTTTGTCAAAGGATGCCACTGAGTCACCTGTGATGAGAATTTTGAATTGAATGTCAACTTCACTTTCAAGGAGATGATAGGTACAATCAATGTTTTTCATTTCAGTGATATGCATCTAGAACTCTTATCACAGTGGATTTAAAGGGGGAATACAGAGAGAAAATTGGAGGCAGTACAGGCAGCACAAGTTAGAGTCTGGCTAGAATGAAGCAAATCCAGGCAGCAGTGTCTGGCAGGCACAGTGTTAGTGCTCAGGAGAAAAATACCTCTTTAACTTGTTTCCTGCATTGTTAAAGACCCCAATGCAAAATCAAATAGAAGATATGATGGAGAAAATTCTTACTTTGTTCTTAATTTCTAATAAACTGTTTAACATTTCACTATCATTCAGGAAGTATGAGCCATGCCTGTGGCTCAAGGGCGGCGCCTGTGGCTCAAAGGAGTAGGGCCCCAGCCCCATATACCACAGGTGGGGTGTTCAAAACTGGCCCCAGCCAAAAACTGCCAATAAATAAATAAATAAATTAGGAAGTATGTGTAGCTTAAGGTTGTTTTTAAAGGTATCTTTATCAGCATAAAGAATTGTCTTTTCATTCCAGTGCTTAAGTTTTTTACTTTTTTCTTTTTTTTTTTTTTTGCATTTTTTGGCTGGGGCTGGGTTTGAACCCACCACCTCCAGCATATGGGGCCGGGCTCTACTCCTTTAGCCACAGGCACCACCCAAGTTTTTTACTTATTAATGAACATGAAATATTTTTAACTTTATGTCTCTATTGAGATGTTTATTCCTCTTTTATAATTAATCTCAGTAATTACCTTAAATTACTTTTATTTTAACTGAATTTGAAGATCTAGTGAAAGTCCACAGTGGTAATGACAATTATGTTTCTTTGTATTACTGTCCTCTATTTGCCTATGTTTTGTTTAAAATTTCTGATGTGATAAAATTGCTTATTCTTATATTTCACCCTGTAAACATCTTTTATTTCACTGTTTTAATTTGATTTATGTAACAGTCTTATACTACCACAAATGAAATAGGCAGTACCATCATGTTTTCTGTTTTATTAAATAATATATGTGAAATGGAATTATTGTTTTATACATTTTGTATAGAATTTACTAAAGATACCCTACGGTATCCCAGTTTTGTAGTGGGGAAATGGGAACCATTGACCTGGTTTCTTTAATAGTTACAAGAATACTTAAGTTCTCTTTCCTTCTTTGCCTTAGTTTTAATAAACTCATTTTGGGCATTTATTAAGTATTAATTGCAACAAAACATTAATGCAGAAAAGAATCCCCAAGAAGATTATAAACAAGACCAAGAAATGGTAAACATTTGAGGTGTTGGAAACACCTGTTACCTGAATTGAACATTACACATTATTTACAAGTATCAAAATATCTGTCTGCATCTCATAAATGTGTACAATTGTTATGTGTCAAGTAAAAATAAAAGAGAAAAATAAAACCTAAAATGTTTTTTTACATTAACTATTTTATTTCCGAACAGTTTTAGTTTTGTAGAAAAGTTGCAGGGGAGTAGAAAGAGCGTCTGTAGAAATGACGCTCAGTTTCCCTGTCATTAACACTTTAGTATAATTGTCATGAGTAATGAGCCAATGCATTACTATGAGCTAAACTCCGTGTTTTATTGGGATTTCATCATATCTTCACTAATGTTTTCTGTTCTAGAAACCCATCAGGAAACCACATTGCATCTAGCTAACATGGTCTTCGGTCTCCTCTGGGCTGTGAGAGTTTCACAAATTTTGCTCGTTTGTGGGTTTTGATGACTTTAACACTGATGTGTACTGACCCAGTGTTTAGAATAATATCTTTTCATTTGCTTTTTCCTGATAGTTTTTCTTATGGACAGACTATGGTTATGGGCTTTGGGGAAGGAAAACAGAGGTGAAGTGTATGGTCATATGTTTTCAATATTCTTTACTCTGGATCATGTTTCTCTTGAAACGATGGCTCAAGTCTTCACTTTCTTTAATCCTTTGTTTGGCAAGTGTTCACTGAGCATAGCCCACATTTAAGAAACTGAGTCTATTCTCTGTCTCCTTGAGGGTAACATCTAAAACATTATTCAAAATTCTTTGTATAGGAGATTTGTCTCTTCTCTTTACTTATTTAGGCACTTATTTGGATTCACATGGACCCATGGACATTTATTTTTTACTTTGGCTTATAATCAAACAATACATGGTTCACCTTGTTGCTCACTTTGATCCAGCTTTGGCCATTGGAAACTGTACTCTAGAGTTGTTGTTGTTGTTGTTGTTGTTGTTTCTTTTTTTCTTTTTTTAAACACTCCTTTACCTTGTGGAAGAAGATATTCCAGTCTCATCTTGGGTGACCCAGCTGGTATCAGATATTTCACAAAGAAAATAGCTTTCAAAGAGCAAGATATTGAGGAGGTCTAACTTTCCAGCATTTAAGAAAACTTATATCATAATCCTGAAAAGCACGTGGCTCTGAGTTGAAACAAAAAGAAAAATAATCCAATATAATAAAAGAAATTCTAAAAGAGTATGTGAAATGTTATGATTGTATTTTGATGCAATAGACATCAGGAACAACTCAGGAATGGAAAAGGCATTCTAATTTTACTTGCTATGGGAACTACTGGATAACAATCTAGAAAATTTTATTATGGTTTATAGCCAAGATAATTGAGGAAACACATATGACAGATCATCAAGAAAACCAAATTATCTCTCAACATGAGAAAAATAAATATCCTGAAATAATTAAAGTTGCAAAAAATTAAGTAAAAAGGTTATTGGCAGGTCCATAAGAAACAGATATGTGGGAATGATACCTCTGTGACTTGATTCAAATTAACAGGAATCAATATTTCAGACCATAGGTAATGAACAGTAAATTTTTATATCGTGGATCTTATAATTACATTTTGAATAATTTAAAAAGTTAACCCAAAGAGAATAAAATCATGTTTATAGCCATATTATTTGTAAAATAACAAAATGGAAATCTATTCGAACTCTCAACATGAGGAAAATAGTAAACAATCAATATAGCCAAACATAATATAATACTTGCATAGGTCTTAAAAATAAACATACAAATTCTAAAAACACAGGATAAATATTATCATAAAAGAATATTTCCATCACTGAAAATAACATTAAAAAATAAAGTATGCTGTCTTTACTTTTAATTGAACACATGTGCATGCATTTTTTTTTTTTTTGAGCATTTACTGTGGACTAGATGCTAAGGAAATAGAATAATCAGTCATATGTAGTTCTGGCCTTCAAAACACTTATACTTTGGGAAAAGTCCAAAACATTTAAAAATAATATAAATAGAGGCAAATGGTCAGTAAGTTTATTTTTAGGTAAGATATATACATTTGTGAAAAGATAGTAGCAATTGACTACTCTAAAACTTCAGGCTGGGGATACAGGATTTGGAAGGTGAAGTTACACTTGTCTCAGTCCAATTCAAGTGATGACGAAACATTTCCCTGAAAACAGACACATTTTTGTTATTGATAGGTAACTTCATTTCTAAATAACATATTGAGATATTTGGACTATTTAAAATTAACATATCATTAACACATTTAGGTTTAATCCGTTATCTTCATTTGTTTTCTATTCGTAAGACATCTGCTTTTGTTTCCCTTATTTCTCTTTCTCTACCATCTTTTGAACTAATTGAATTTTTAAAATAATTCCACACTATTATTTATTATTGTTAAATATTATTATTTCTGCTAATTTCTAACTCTTCTTTTTAGCATATTAGTGCAGGAGTTGGTAAACTATGGCTAGAATACTGTATCTAGAAGACAGCATCTTAGCCCTCAATCTAAGAATGATTTTTGAATTTCACGAATCTATGTTAAAAAAAAGCAAAGGATAAGAACATGATGTTGAGATTGACATTCCCCTCAGAATCTAAAATATTTACTATTTGATGCATTTTTAAAAAGTAGGAAAATGATATTAATATTATTGAGTATGCTATAATTTAAAGTATTAAAAATATTGAGAATTAAATGATTCATTTCTTTATAATAAAAACTTAACTATAGTTTGAATAGCACTTAACTTTCTTCTCATCACAGAACTTGACACAGGGTTAGCATCTATTTTATGCTTTGGCAAATTGTCAAGTCCCTTACTATGTTTGTGGCAGAATATCAATCAAATATCCTTCAATAGGATATTTTGTACTGGTGTCGCATCCTCTGTGACATTTCATCCTTTTCTTCACAACCACTTTCCTCATTATATCAATATTCTGTTCCCCACTCAATTGGCTCCATATCGGGATCTCTCAAATGGTGCAGTGAGTGTCAATACTCCTATAGTCGTGATTTCTTCTACAGCTGCATTTTATTTTATGTAAACTTCACTTTCAAGGATGTCATGTTTTATTTGTTTGCGGCATTTTCATTTTTGTTGACTATATCCTCTTCTGTCTATTCATTTTTGTCAAATGTCATGTGAGGTTAATTATGCCAACAAGGCAATACATCCACTCACTTGGGTGACTGTGCATGAACGAAATAATAGGGACACCATGATCAATCACCACCGCATTTTGAGAAACTTGCCATAATTGGTCACGAATCATGATCACTTCTTTATGTAGTGGTTTGTGGCCTGCAGACATTGCATGCAGTTAATATACTGGAAAATAGAGCTGTGTTGTCTGTTGACTAGTATTCTTTGGACTAAATTGTGGTAACAAATCCATTCATAACAGAACCGGCCGAAATGAGGTCTCCATAAGCATAGTTTTAACTCACCCATTTTTGTTATATTTTATCATTATCAATCCTATGTATTTCTGGCCTTCAAAACACTTGTACTTTGACATAATTCCAAAATATTTAAAAACAATATAAATAGAAGCAAATGGTCAGTAAGTTTATTTTTAGGTAAAATATATAAATATATAAATTTGTGAAAAGATAGTAGCAATTGATTACTTTATGCATCTTGTAAAAATCTGAAAATATTTCTATTCCTTCCCTTATGGCAATAATGATAGTGGTCTCTAAGACACAAGAAACAAAAGAGATTAAAAACAACATTTTTTTTCTCAGTATTCTGCCTTGAGATGTAAATACACAGAAAAAGCCAGTCTGAGGCCGAAGCTGTTGTGAGTCTGGGAGACAGGTGGCTGGTGTTCACAGGACGGAGTGCATGAGAGAGAACTCCATGGATGTTCACCGTGTTCACCTCAGGTAGTCAGCACGTGTGGAAATTACCTGAGACTGGGGGAAGAACCCCAGAAAGGGATTAGAGGAAACAGCGCCTCATGGTCATAATGTACGGGGTGTACTGCTCATTCTCTTCAGCCAGACAGAAATACCTCAAGATCTATGGTTGATTATACTTGTCCCTGCACAAGTCACCCATGTAACCAAAGACCTTCAGTCTCTCAAGATATAAAAAAAAAAGAGAAGGAATAGGTTCTAGCATTTGATAAACCAGTGGTTGACTATAGTTAACGTTAGTTAATTATAGAATTCTAAATAGTTAAAAGAGAAGATTTGGAATGTTTTCAAGACAATTCAAGATACAATGGATGTATGGAGATGATGGCAAGGATTGATTGGTTCCAACTATTATGATCCAATGATTACATATTTTATAAAAATATCAAAATATTACATATACTTCCTAAATATGTGCTCATATAATCAATAAAAAGTGGCATCTAGTTAAAAAATTACATTTATGGATTTTGATTACACATGAAAAACTTGACTCATTGGGAGGGAACAGTTAACTCAAAAACTACTACTCCATATCTACACGAAAAAATAATAATCTTAAACAAGTAAGATTTAATGTACAAATAGTTCTAAAACAAAGGCTAAGGGTATTTATAGTAATTCAAAAATCCCCAGCATTGCAAAATAAATATTTTATGTGTGTCCAATTCAAAAATTGAGTCATGCAAATAACAGGATGAAAAACCCATAATAAGGAGATGAATCAATTTCAATCAACCCAGAAATTAAACACATATTATAATTAGTTGACATAGATATGAATAGTTATGATTACTGTATTCCATTTGATAAAAATGTACATAGGGTTATTCAACATATGAAAGATACATAAATCAAATTTCTAAAATTGAGAAGTAAATATGTTTGATGAAAGTTCCAGAAGATGAGATTATTGGTAGGTTAGATAGTGCAGAAGGAAAGAATAGGAAGCTTAAAGATAAAGCAACAGAAATTATCCAAAATCAAATATAGAAAAAACATTTCCTTACTTAAATAGCTCCTGAATAAGATTCCTTTTACCAGTTACTTTTCTACGCCACCTGTGTACTAGTTTAGTTTAGCTGTTCCAGGTGTAGTTGTTACTCGTTCAGTTATTTTTCTAAGGTTTACCCAACAAATCACATTGTATATCATTAGCGTCCTGCGAATAAGCTCTTCCCTTCGATTCATTTTACCTCATTATTCTTGTCCCAAACTGATCCATTATGCTGCTGTCATCAGCACATTCCCTTTATCCTCTCCTACTGTCTTATTCTCTTGATATTTTGATACTCACAGCGTGCTTATAACCTTAGTGCATCACTGGTTTCTTTAAAAAGGGGATAGTATTTCTCCTTCTTGATCTCCCAAATTCTTTTAGGTGATTTTAAGAGGAAAGAATGGGAAACTCTCTCTGCACATTACTATTTTTAAACCACAAGGCATGTTCAAACCTGCCACCCCAATGCCCAGAAGAGGGTTGACTTTATTTGTCCAGCTCTACCCCTTGGATTTTGACTGTACTTGTGAACTCCAAGTTAATTTTGACATCTTTCCCAGCTAAAGATGCAAAATTATACTGACTTCATCAAAGACATTCTGACAAGTTTGTTGTTGCTCGTTTGTTTCCTGAAGACAGGAAAAACTATGGATTTTTTTTGAACAAGAAAAATTTTACATAAACTTGAGTCTACCCTCCTGCAAATTTCTGATTGGTATTGTGACAGTGTCTTCATTTGTAAAATGTACATAGCAGGGGGTTGGTGTGCTGGAGCTGGCTTGTCCCTACTTGCAAAAGCCCAGTCTGATGTTTTAGGATATTTACATGCTAGTTGGTGTCATGGGGGTAGTTTCAAATTGGATATGGTGCAGTATTCAGACCACAGAAACTGGCAAACACCGTAAATCAAGCCTCCTGCCCCAGAAAGCCAGTTGTTAAATATTTGCCACCTTACCTCTGTAGAACATAATTTCTTTCTTTTTTTTCTTTTTTTTTTTTTTTGAGACGGAGTCTCAAGCTATCCCCCTGGGTAGAGTGCCATGACATCACAGCTCATAGCAACTTCCAACTCCTGGGCTCAAGCGAGTCTTCTGCCTCCGCCTCCCAAGTAGCTGGGACCACAGGCGCCCGCCACAACGCCCGGCCATTTTTTGGTTGCAGCCGTCATTGTTGTTTGGCGGGCCGGGCTGGGGATTTGAACCCACCACCTTAGGTGTACGTGGCTGGCGCCTTAGCTGATTGAGCCACAGACGCCGAGCCACATCATTTCTTTTTTAAATAAAATTACTGGAGAACTGAATGTAATCATTTATGGACTATTTTAAATATCTTTCTGGCGTGTTACAGATGCTTAGTAAATCTGCTTCCTTTCTTGCCTTGTTGCTACTCTATCTTATCTGAGTATCTTAACTTCAGTTTCCACAATCCATATAAAATTTCTTATAAACTGTTTCATTGTTCTTTTACTGACCTTGACTCAAAACTGGATAATAATGCTTTCTTGGCTTCTGACTTAAATTAATTTATTTTCTTGTCACATAACTCCTCAGTTATTCCTTTCTCTGAGGCATTTTCCTTACCAATGACCCCTGTGGCTTTTAGCATTAATCAATCCTTTCATAGCTTAATTGAAGTTGTTCCTATTATTTCTTACATCTTGTTTTTGTTTTTTTTTTTGTATTTTTCTAACTTCTTAAAAAAATCTTTGTTTTCATCTCTACAGTCTTCAAAGCTCATCATGAATTTAACTATCAGAATACACTGGAGTGTATCAGTGGTTGCTGGATTTACCCTATATGTACAGTCTACCCCTGACTACTGAGATGCTGGCTATGATTGATTCTGTAATAAAGTGAGAGAGAATTGGTTCTCCCTAACACTCTTAAACTGACCCTTTCACCAATACAACATCCCATTTTGAATAATATGAAACCTCTAAAGGAAGGCATGAGTCAGTGGACACTCTTCCTCATCTTAGTCCACATCAAATTTTAAAATAGGCGGTCAGTAACAAATCTTTATTAAACAGATATTTAATAGGCTTGCAGGACTTATGAAACAGAGGCTACGACACACCCACGCTGCATGGTACCGTGAGTCTAGCCAGGTCATAAATTCCTTTGGGAAAACCAAAAATGATTTCAAATCATTCACAAAGACCTTAATTCTAAGTGGTAAAATTTAAATGTTGCCAAAGCAAATTAGGTTAAAAATGCATAGCATGAAGCTGTGAAAAGCAGTTTGCATAAATTCTATAGAGACAGTTTTTAATGTGGAGACTATTTTACTAATATAAGTTCATTGCAGTAGTCAGGTAAAAAGCAAATAGTGTATATTTTGGCTGTTAGCTAATGTAACCTGGCAGGATACCTGAGGCCATGCAGCTCTCTGAAGCTGAGAAATCCCCGAAAGGGATTTCATACAGTGGACTAACTTTGGTCGTGGAAGGTAGAACTGCGGCTGGCAACCCTATGCACAAACCACAGATATATATTTTAGTGTTTAACTTATTATTTCTTAACGTATTTTAAACTTACTATTTGTTTCAGTCAAAAAAATGTTGAATACAAATACTTTATCATGGTAAAATCATATGCAAAAGTTTCTACAAATTAATATTTAAGAGGAAAATAGATTCCCAATGCAAAAAACTGGAACATTTGCAGACAAAAATCTCACAGAAAACACATCCTTGCTCACAAACATTCCCACCAACACTGAATCTCTCCAATAAAGGATAAAAATTTGAAAAAAAAAGTATGTATTAGAAATGTTTACTAATATTTTTAAAAATAGAAAGCATTTGAATGAAGAGAAAGTATGGAGTAAGTTTATTTTATTTTATTTATTTTTGAGACAGAGTTTCACTCTGTGATCTGGGGTTGAGTGCTGTCGTATGAGACCTCACAGCAACCTCAAATTCTTGGGTTCAGGTAATCCTCTTGCCTCAGCCTCCTAAGTAGCTGGGACTACAGATGCCTGCCATAATAACCGACTGTTTTTTAGAGACACAGTCTCGCTCTTGCTCAGGCTGGTCTTACACTTCTGAGCTCAGAAAACCCACCCGCTTAGGCCCCCCAAAGTGCTGGGATTATAGGCATGAGTATGGAGTAATTTTAAAGAAAGTAAATTCACACAAAATACTTTAGAAATTGAGTTAATGGTTCTAAGGAAAACCCATTATTTTTTGAGAAGAATTATTTTCAAAATATCTAAATAAGTCTTTACAGACATGCATAAGTGACATGTCTTTAACATATATTTATACATATATATATAGTGAATTACGCATCAAATTGATTAAAATTAGTATGCTAATAAATTTTTTTAAAACTTTCTTTTAGCATTGTCTTAAATATATATAACACAACATTTACCATTTTAACTATTTTTAAGTGTACAATTTAAGTGGCATTAGTTAAATTTACAGCTTATGCAAACATCACCACCATCTGTCTCTGGAGCATTTTCATCATCCAGAATGGAAACTCTGTGCCCATAAATGACAGATTCCATGGAGTCTCTCCCTGTTATCCTTACAGCCTCTGAGCCATTTTTTCCCCTCTATAAATATGTTTATTCTACGTACCTCATATAAGTGACAGAAGTGGAATTATATAATATTTCGTCCTTTCACGTCTGGCTTATTTCACGTAGCACAATGTGTCCAGGGTTCATCTCTGTTGTCATGCTTATCAATGCTTCATTCTTTTTTAAGAGTAAATAATATTCCATTATGTGTGTATACATATTTTGTTTATTCATTCGTCTGTCCATAATGTTTCAACTTTTAGGCTATTGTGAATAATGTGGCAACAACCATTGTTGTATAAAATTCTGTCCAAGTTTCTGATTTCAGTTCTGTTGTGCATATGCCCAGAAGTGAAACTTCTGAATCATAGGGTAATTCTATATTTAGTTTTAGCAGGGTGTTATTTTCCACAGTGGTTGTACCATTCTACATGACCACAGGTGCATCCACTAGGATTCCATCTTGTCCACATCCTTGCCGATAAGCCAATAATGGTTTGTGTTGTTGACAGTAACCATACTAGTGGGTTAGAAGCGATGCCGCCTTGTTGTTTGACCTGCATTTCCCTAATGACTAGTAATACCAAATATCTTTTCCTGTGCTTACTGGTCATTATATGTCTTCTTTAGACAAATATCCATTCAAGTCCTTTGCTCATTTTTAAGTTGGATGCTTTATTTTTTATTTTGAATAATTTTATTTTTTATATTAATTAAGAATACATTTTCTAAACCCGGTATTTTTTTTTGGTGGTATAATATTCACTATATTAGTGATTCCCTCTGGTTTCTATTCTATATTCCCTAGTTTATTTTTGTAAAAATCCGTCCTTAAAAAAAGGTTTTAAAGTTTTTTTTATACCAACAATTTGAACTAAAAATAAACAGTTAAATCAGATAATCTTGCAGATATTTCTGGAGAATGGATTATGAGACTTCTGTTGAATTCCATGTTCTGCTATTAACTAGAAAGTTATAGGGAATTCACTTAATTTCTTGGTTTCCTGATTTGATTATTATTTAAAATGGAATAGTTTGATGAGATTAAATTTGAGGTATCATTTTAGTCTAATTCTATATCAACACTGCTGACAAGATAAAAGGAAAGAAAATACATATAGCTAAAGGGCTACTACTTATTGGCTTACTTAATATTTCTCTTTATATCTCCTTATAAGAAGTACCTTACAATTTTTGAATCATAATTTACATAAAGTAAAATAGTTATTTTTGATGTAGTTTGATGAGTTTTGGCAAATGCATATATCTTTGCAATATTGTGAAGATATAGAACATTTTTGTGACCTTCTTCCCAGTTGACCCCCCAAGCCAGCAATCATATTTCTAATTTATTTTAAAAGAAATTAGTATTCCTTTATTTAGAATTTTATATGAACACACTTAGAGACCATGTATTTTTTTGTATATGGTTTTCTCAGTATATTTTTTGAGAGTTTTTGTACTACTGCATTAATTAGTGATTCCAGGATATTAGAACACCATAATTCATGTACCCATATCTTGTTGATGGCCATTTTGGGTCCTTTTGTGTAGATTTGTTTTGTTTTCATTTTTTCCCCAAATATATTTGGGTCATGTGATGAGTGTATGGTTAACATGATGAGAAAACTGTAACCTTTTGAAGTGGATATATATATAATTATGCACTGTCACCATTAATGTATGAGAACTCCACTTGCTTAATATCCAAGAATTCCTCTTGCTCAATGTCCAATAACATAATGTCTGTAAAAATGAGTCATTCAAAAAGCACATAATGGTATTATAATGTAGTTTTATCTGCTTTCCCTAATAACTAAGGATGTTGGGCATCTTCAATGTGGCTTAATGGGCATTTGTATATATTATGCAGTGTGTTTTAGAAGTTTGTATTTTTGGGTTCTTAGGCTATTATAACTGAGTGATAGGACAGTATGTATTCTGGACATAAGATTTTTGTCTGATACATATAGTTCTTGTAAATGATTTTACCCCCATTCTCTAGCAACCTATTCATTTTCCTTATGTTAAGGAAAATGTTTTAATTTTAATGGTTCATTTTATAATTATTTTGTTTTATGGTTAGTACTTTGGGGTTCTGTCAAGCAAATTTTTAATTACCTTAAGACCATGAAGTTATTCTTCTTCTATATTTGCTTCTAAATAATACATTGTTTCAGGATTTTTGTCTGGACCTTGGATACATTCTTGTTTGTAGGGTAACAATGCCAGAATAGATATTTTTTGGTTTATTTTTTCTTTTTCTGCTTTTATTTTTCATATAGGGCACCAGTTCTAACAAAACTTGTGAATAAACCTTCCTTGTCCTTAATGAAATGCTGCCATTCTTTGATCAAATATTGATTGATAATACATAATGGGCCTTAATTTTTAATAATCTATTCTGTTTCCTTAATCTATTAATCTATTGTTATAGCTTTAGAGGAAGTTTTGAAATCAAGTTATCACCCAAATTGTGTTCTTTTCTATGTGTTTTTTGATAATTCTGTGTTCTTTTAATTTATGCCTAAATTTATCTTTGCCAAAAATAAATTATTTATTTGGATATGTATTTGGGGTATTATTTGGATTTTATTCGATCTATAAATCAACTTGGAGAAAACTAATGTCATATATTACTCTATGTGCTTCAGTAAGAAATACCATACACTGGGTCACTTACAAAGATGATGTGTATTTCCATTCACGTTCCAGGCCACAGTGGAAAATACCAGGGTTGTCTCTGGTATTTTCTTCCTGACTTGCAGATGGCCACTGTCCCGCTATGTCATCACAAGTCCTTTCCTCCCTGTGTGTACATGTAGAGAAAGATATATCTATTAACTTTCATATTATAAGAATACTAATTTGGTAGGATCAGGTGTCGAGAGTTACAATGCCATTTAACCTAAAAACTTCCTTAGGGCTCCATCTCCATATATAGTCATGCTTGAAGTGGAGGGTTCAACATATCAATTTGGAAAAGGACACAAAAGGCCAGTCCATAACACAACCTAAAATTGATTCTTCCAATCTATCAACACGTATGTCTTTATATCTATTTAGAACTTCTTTAATTTCTCTCAATTTTATTTTACAGAATTTAATGTAGATTTTTTTGGGGTTTTTTTTTTTATGCATCCTGTTACGATTTTCCTACATGTCTTCTATTTTAATGCTCTTTTAAAGGGCATGATGTTTTAAGATTCTATTTTCCAACTCTGTGCTGGTTGTATATAGAAATACAAATTATTTGCATTATGACACTATATGACCACCTTGACTAATTTGTTTTGCATCTATAGTTTTTTTTTTTTTTTATAGATTGCTTAGGGTTTTCTTCATATATAATCATGTTTTCTGAAAACATGAGGATACCTTAGACCTAAATTTAGGTAGATAACTACAGTGTAATTCATTTGTAATTATTTCATTCAAATTGAGGACAAACTACCCCGGCCTCAAAGCTGCCAAAAGGAGAAGACAACTGAAGACCACACATAATCTGCGGTGGTTTCTTTAATTGCAAAGCTTATTGTTCAAAAAAATTGGCCAAATTTAAGTGGAGTCTGAGAACTAGATTACAATAATGTATCACTGTCACATTAGTGATTTAGATAAGAGGATTTGAGTTGGTATAAAATAGTGTCTACTTGTTTATAGGAAATTCCATCTGTAGAACTCAGGAATGATGATGGATCAAATTGATAACTTGCTGTCAAAAGGTTAAGGAAAAAAGTTATTTATATTTAGTTCCACATTTCTATAAGTTTGCAAATGAATCAGTCATTTTTAAAGAGCTTTTTTTTTCCCTTTTCCAATTAGTACACCTGTGATTGTATTTTTATTTGCTAATTACAATAGTTAGGCTATTCATTATTATGTTAAATAGGAATTAGGAGGATGGACAACCTTGCCATTTGACCTTGGAGGAAAATCAGCTTGTCTTTCTACACCATGTATGATGTTAACTATAGGAATTTTTATAGAATTAATAGAAAATAAATCAGCTTATATAAAATAGCAAATAAAATTCATAGTTAAGGCAGATAATCTTATAGATTATTTTTCTGTAGGGTATATCATGGGACATGTTTAATTCCATGTTCTATTAATTATCAGTATAACTATGGGTGAATCATTTAATTCCTTGAATTTCTGATTTGATCAGGACTAAAAATGGAGTTCTTGAATAAAATTAAATTTAAGATACCATTACATTCTTTAATTTCACATTAGCACTGCTCCTGAAATAAAAATAAAAGAAGGAAAAACGTCTTCTCATAAATATGTAAAGGAGAAATAATTCTCAACTTCCTTAAATTTTCTATATAAATCTCTTAAAAAGAAGTGTTTTTAATTTACTGAAATATAATTCACATTTATCACTAATATAAATTTACATATAGCATGGCCACATGAATATTGTGAATATATTTTTTAAGTATAATTTGCCAATTCATATGAATGAGATTTTCTTTTCTTTTTCTCATTTTTCTTATTTTTCTCACTTTTCTAATTTTTCTCATTTTTTAAAAAATATATATTTGTAAAGACTCATATTATAATAAATTTGGCATTATTGTTGCATCTAACTATGACATAGTATTTTATTATATACCTCCATCAAATTTAAAAATATAACAAACAATTTATCATCCCTACCAAGAAAGGTTCTAATTGAATTGGACTAAAGTCATTATCAGATTTGGTTTTTTGTCCATTTGCTTTTGCTTTTATTTTTTTTAATTCTTGTGCATGGTCCACAGTGGGCAGAGAAACATGAGATTGATCTGTCCTAATGTCTGAGTCACCATCTTTAATTACTTACTATGAGTAGTGGCCCATGGCTTCTTATAAAATTATCATTTCTTACTCCAAGCTTGAGCTTCTTTAGGGTGTCCTAGGGAGGAATTGATCTTACTGTTGATTGTTTTATGCTGTGGTTTTACTTTGCTTTAATTTCCTATCATTTGAAACAATCTGCATTTAATCTTAGCAGGTGGGTACTTTTCAGACACTTTATAGCTTCTGTTCTAATACACCAACTGGTTTTGTCCTTTAAAAACAAAAGTACCTTCTTTCATTTCTATCTAATTGTGGAAGAGGGAGAAAGACTATGGAATATGCCTCCTAGTATGACTCCAGGGAAGAATAAAGGAAGAAAGAATGCAAGAGGGTCACCGCTGATGGGTCATTTCAAGCTAATCACTAATTAAATTACCCTTAAATTAAGCTCAGAGTAAATTAACTGTGACACTGCTAAAAAAGTGCGTCCAGCATAGTCTTTTGCTTTTCCCGCTTATGTTTATCCTCACAATTCTCTCACAGGATTGTTTTTAAAATTCTGTTTTTCTTGATTAGGAAATAAATTCCAATTTATAACAAATACATATTTCTAAAGTGATTAATATAGAATATGGAATTTATGTTAATCCTTCAAAGATGTCTGCTTTTAAACAACATGCATATTCTGTTCCATTTACTTGTTGGTATCCATAACAATATTATTGATTTAACATTATGTTTTAAAAAACATATAATGTGTAGTACTTGTGAATGCAAATTTATTAAAACAATACTAATTACCACTGTAGAGATATTGTGTACCAATATTATTAGATACTTTAAATGCTACATTTTTCATCTACTCAGAATTACTGCAAGATGAGATTTGTCATTTCTACTTAAGAAAGAAGAAACTGAAGCTTAGCAAGGTTGGTTGTAAAATCTAGCTATTTAACTAATAAATTACATAGCTAGGATCCAAATCTCAACCTATACAACCAAGAAACTTAGATGATCGCACTAAAGTGTAGTAGCATTTAAATATATATAAAATATCAGGAGTCACTACAACTTTATTTTATGTGTGTACACAGAGTTTTGATTAAGCACATACATCTACCAGCCATATATTTTAAGACTGAAATTACTTTCGTTTAAAAATACACATTTATGGAGAAAAGAACCCTAAGGTTTCAATTCCAACATCAATTGGCAGCCAAAATTCCTAGAAAACATGACCTAATCTTCCTGAGTCTCAGTTACCATATATTTAAATGAAATAATAGTATCTCTTCATGCAAAGTATAATTTTAGAGATCAAAATTAAGTGATTAGTATGCAAATTTTTAAAAATCTATCAAGCCTCAACCAAATGCCCACTATCATGAGGCGTGTGTCAGTAAAAAAGTATATTCGATTCAATACATTTTAAATCATTTAAATAAAAAGAGGAATCTAAGGGAAATAGAAGCATCAACATGCAGAATAATTTTATTTTGGGCTTGTGCTATGTTGATGATTGGGCTTTTTTCCCCAACGCACTTTCCTTCTGGCCTACTTAATATGCACAGATTGTGCAAGCCAAAAAAACAGAGAATGTGTAAAATATTGAAACATGCACTCATGCACAGGGTTGGAAGCATTTCCAAATGGAACATCATTATCTTATTTTTAGTTTAATTCAGAAAGTAAATGATCATAGATCACTAAAGTAAAATCATTCAAAAATGTTAAGTTAAAAATTACAGGCAAAACACAGATGTTCACATTTAAGATAAAATAATGAAAACTGATAAGTCATTTAAGAGAAGTGATATGATAGAGACAAAATAAAGCCACAGAAAATGTGACCACATATTTAATTGGTTCTCTGGGCAAAAGCCATATAGCAACTGAAGTCTGGCCTCCAAAATAAAGAAACCAATTTGTTTGCATTTTAATCAATTCTGTGATTCCAAATGAAAATATTCTTTTCGCATTTGGGCATTAGTAAGTTTAATGTAAAGTCTAAAGTAGACTATAACACTTCTTTCTTATGAAATTTGTACTTTGCTTTCAAAACATCATTTTGCAATGAGTCTTCCTCTTTAAAACCTGTGAATTACTTTGTCATCCTGGTTCATTGTCATGCAATCATGCATCCATTATTGGCAATATTTAAACACAATTTGGCTATATCAGAACAGATTGCTTTTATCTTATTTGGTTATGATATGTTTTCAGTTGACCCAAAACCTTGTGAATTTTCTCTCCCAATAAATACATTTCTCAAGAAGAAGAAAGTACTGCAGGGTGAATCAGTCCAACAGTAATATGTCTGAAGGAAGTGTTGTTGATTGGATATTGATCTCAGGTCAATTTATGCATATTGTAGGTATGCATTCAGATGGTAAAGAAATAATTTATTGAGAGTGTTCCTGTTATATGCTCAGACATACATTTATTTACACAGATTTATAGATTAACTATGTCAGAACCAAGTTGTAAATTTCAATAGATGCCTATTCACAGCTAGAATTGTCTGTGTGATACAATTTGGCTAAAACAGGTTTATGTGACGCTTTGTCCAAAGTGTAATATGTTAACAGACTATTTCCTATTTTTTTACCAACTTTTTCATACAACAGCAACAAAATCCATTTCATATCTATTGCCAACACCATATTTATTTGTGTGCACTAATAAAAAATGTACAAGGTCAACTCTGTGTTTTGATGAGAGACTTATGTTAGTAATGAGACCAGTTAGAAAAAATAATTCAACACTAGCCAGATCTATTACATCACCACCACCCCCAAAATGTGTGTTTTTAAGGAATAAGATTTTTTAAATCACTGAAATAATTAAAAATAAATCCAGGATGCATAATGAGATAGGACTGGCCACATGAGAGAATAAACTGGATCTTTGAAACACATAAAAATATTTTAAAAACTAATATATGTTAAAATTCATAGTGGCATGTCATAACAAAATAAAACCTGAGAAATCATGATGTAATATCCTGATTCTAATATAGTGCACATGCTTTATAAATGTTTATTAACCCAACTGATATACATAGTAACAATCTGGATATGTCTTTCTTCTTATAGTTTTTTTCTGTTTCTTTTTCTCTTTTGATTTTCATCAGTCTTCATCATTTCTTGACTCAGACCTTTTTCCTTGCTGAGTTTCATTTGCTTGAGATGCATCATGAGTTTTATTATTTATCTCTTCAAGTATATACTTACACCCTATGGCAATTAGAACATTCCATATAAAGTGTGATCATCTAAGATGAATTATAGTTATCAAAAACAAGCCTCTAAGTTAATCATGATTTTAAAAATTCCCTTCCAATATATAGGAATACTTTATTTAATTTCTTGCATTTCCATTGCCAACCCCAAATCATAATTGGGGAAATATTTGAAATTTCGAATGTTCTAGAAAATTAAGAATCCTGGTCATAGTTTATAGGAATGAATTTTTAAAAAAGGATATAATTTATGTATAACAAAATATTCAGAAATGACAAAATATGCTAACATAGCACTAAACAAACTCAGTTACAGACAGTTTGCTCCAAAATATAAATAATTCTACTTACAGAAGATCCTATGGATTTTTAACACTTAATTTTGGGTCTACATTGTGCGTATTATTCCACTTAAAAAAAAATTAGTTTTTTTTCCTATGTTTATTTCATTTAATATCACAAAAAATTGCAGCAGGCACAAAGTACTTTACTTGGATACCTTGCTTCTTGTTTCAAAAAACTTAAATTCTGGCAGTAGTTAAGACGTTTAAGCAAAACATAATTTTTTTTATTTCTTATAGCATAATTGTGTACATTAATGCAATCATGGGATATAGTGTGCTGTTTTCATATACATTTTGAAATATCTCATCAAACTGGTTAACATAACCTTCATGTCATTTATGCAGCCCTAAAGAAGGATGGAGACTTTACCTCCTTCATGTTTATATGGATGGAATTGGAAAATGTTCTTCTTAGCCAAACATAAAATTATTATGATGAGTTCCCAAAGGGCATAAAATAATTAAATTTAATTCCTGCTTGAGAAACTGGCATACATCATTAGGTGCATCTTCAGTCCATTCTATTCATCTTAATTTATTTAGTGACTATACCAATTTTTAAGTAATTCTTGATTCAGTGGGAAGGGTTTTATTAGAACATTATTAGTTGCTGGAGAAGCTGAAGTAGTTATTTGTTCTCACATTAGAGAGAGATACTTATTGGTAACTTCAGGCTCCTTTTACTTTTATTTTTTTTAACTAACTGGAAATAAGCACCATAAATCCATCTCATTTTCTTTCTCCTTGACTAAAGACTAAAGAATGCGTGCAAACAACTTAGCTGAAAAATGAAATTAAGCTATAGAATTTTAATGGTGTTATCTTTATTTTTATGTGAAGGGGAATAGGGATCACAAATGAAATTAAGCATGAAATTATATGCAAATATGTTAAGTCCGTTTTTTTTTTTAAGCCAGTAATTGGTTCTGTTTTACTAAAAAAAAAAAAATGGTTATAAATTGAAAATGACATAATGGAAAAGAAGAGTGATTATTTAAATTAAGTGTATTAAAATGGAGGAAAATCAGGCTTTTCTTAGTTGGCAGTAAAAGTTAATTATGAATAATGCAAAGAAACTAAAAAATTTCAGCTTCAAAATTGTCCAGAATATATCAATGATAAATAGAACTCATCTAATGTATAGTAGGCAGATGCAAATTTAAAAATAATGGATTTTAATAATCCTATAGTTATCTTTCTTTACACTTGCAGAATATAATACTAATCACAAAAAGCTATCCACCACTATCCCACCTCACCCCACTTCACCATCACCCATATCATATACACACAAACATTTTATATAGAATATAAGTAGATGAAATATGGTCTAGTTCAGGTGTCCTCAAACTATGGCCTGCGGGCCACATGCAGTCCGCCAAGGACATTTATTCGTCCCACTGGGTGTTTTTTGCCGCCACTGCCTGTCCTGCTTAGCAGCTGACTCATCTCAGGGCCTGGAGTCCAGCCCTCTAACCGTCTGAGGGACAGTGAACTGGCCCCCTGTTTAAAAAGTTTGAGGACCCCTGGTCTAGTTGAACTTGAGAAGAATATTTCAAATTTCTTTTTCTTATTATGCCTTCTTAAAGCTAAACTATAAAAGCAAACTTCATATTAAAGTTTACCCCTTGGTTTAAAAATGGGAGTGTATATAAAAACACATTTTTGTAAACAACTCTAGAAAACGGGTGAATGTATAATAATTATCACAGCCTTCTGAAGAATAAACTATGCTCAATTAATTTCTTCTATTACTGAATGACAGGCAAAAAACAAATGGGCTGATTTTTAATAAGGCTACATTAAGTAAGTTATTGAATTGTATTAGCATTTCAATTTTATTACTTAAAATTTTCTACTCATATTAAAAAAATACAAATAAATACTTTAATGATTAATTTTATCAAACTTACAAATGTAAGTTCTCAAA
>CAUYQV010158670.1:0-46551 GCA_963574575.1 Galagoides demidoff | reverse complement strand
GGATGGAGCTGGAGAATGTTCTTCTGAGCAAAGTATCACAAGAATGGAGGAAAAAGTATCCAATGTACGCAACCATATTATGAAACTAATTTATATCTTTTATATGAAAGCTATAACCAAATAGCCTAAGAATGTGGGGAGGGGGGAGGGAGAAGGGAGGGGAGAATGGGTGGAGGGAGGGGGATTGGAGGGACCATTTCTGAGGTTCATCTTACAGGGGTACAAGTGAATCTCTTTAAGAGTAGAATCAGAACGTTTTAAAACAATAACTGAGAAAATGACATGAAGGCTGTGTTGATCAGTTTGATGGAAGTATTTTGGAATGCATGTGAAAACCCCACATTGTACCCCAGAAGTGCATTAATGTACATAGTTACCATTCAATAAAAAAAAGAGAACAAGAATAAATGCTGTGAATTAATAAACTATAATATTTCTCAAGAATGTAAAAATAATTAATTAAAAATCTATCTCAATAAAATAAAATAAGCCCCAAATAAGTACTAAGATCAAGTAAAGATAAAAGAAACTAATGAAATATTAAAAAAAATAACCTACAGATGTTATCAACAATGCCAAAAGTGAGTTTAAAAAGATAATTTGGAAAAAATTATGAATTAAAAAATCGTTTGCAATTTTCAGTATTAGGATTTTTATCAACTAATGTTTGATTTGTCAGACATTACAACTAAAGGCTTACTCTGATTAATATTGTCACTATAGTTGAAATCTCTATAGTTGAAAAATAGTCAAACTCATAAATAAAACATATTTATTCTGGAAGAAATATAATTCTTGAATAATTTTAAAACATATTGAAAGCATAGTTTTAAATCTTCTCCAAAAGACATGTCCAGGTTCAAATGATTTTATCAGTCAGTTTTAACAAAAATTAAAGAAACACATTCTCCAAAGACAAAATATTCTAATACATATTTTTAAAAAGCCAATACACAAAAAATCAAGAAATATAGAATCCATGTGGATGGAAACAGATGTAGCCCTCCCAGCATTACTGGTAAGCCCTGCAAGTTGAAATTGCATGGGTGAATCAGAAAGGATGCCGTTGACTATGACTCTTGAAGTGAAATAATGGATCATAACACCATGTGTCTAAAAGTTTTTTATAGTGACCTACGTAGTAAATTAGCCATTTTTCACATCAGTTGACTCATTCTTATTATTTCCATGACTAACACCTGTGGTTGAATTTTTACCAACATTTTTAATCTATATATGTTTTTGGAGTTAAAAACCAAAATTAAGATATAATAGGATGCGGTGCCACCTGAAACAATTAAAAGTAGTTGAATTTTCCAAATATATACATACAATCATAAAATTTAGAGTTAAAAGTATTCAAGGTGATTGATTGCATGAGTTGTATGCCCAAAACTACTGGCTGACTTGCAGAAAACCCTGTATAATTTTTTACTGCTCATTATTAAATTGTGTACAATATACAATGTAAAATCAATGGAATGGAAAGTATAAAAGAATCCACATTAAGCTGTACTTTAAATTTGGAGGTAATCAGTTGGTAAAATTCACAAATGAGTTAAAAATGAATGTAGTATATCAGCCTGATAGAATCCTAAATTGTTAATAATCAAAAGTGAGCTGAGAATCTTTTAACTTAGGATGTCTAGGAGTCTAAGATGCATAGTTTATGTTACTAAAGAAATACATATGATTGTTTGGATAAAGATACTACAAATTTAATATACATTTAACTAAAAACATGTACAACCCCATGACTGCATTAATGTACACAGCTATGATTTAATTTAAAAAAAAAAATTAAAACAAGGGATTGGGAGGCAAAAATTGCAAAAAAACAAAATTATCAATAAATGCCTGAAAACATTTTTTTAAAAAAATGTACAAAATACTTAGAAAAGTACGTAAAATATAGGGAGTCTAAATATACACATATTATTAAGTAAAAAAACTGTATATTCTTAAGAAAGAATACCATGATTAAGTAAAATTAAATGACTAACAGTTATATACAATTTGTTCAGGAACATAGTAAGTGAAAAAATGAAAAGTCCTTAGAGATTATCGTGTAGTATAGTAAGATAACATTTTTATACATAAGCTTAAACCATATGCTGTTTTGTGATTTTTAATATAGGCAGGTATATACGTGTATAAATGTATGCTTAATGTGTATCAGTTATTTTTCCCCCCCAAGGACAAGGAAAGACTTTAATGGAGAGGGGAAAGGGGAATGGAGACTAAGCAGGTGTCCGCTCAGCTCCCGGGTGGGTGCGAAAGGCTTTTATGAGCCTTACTCGGAAATGGGGTAGTGAGCCTGGAGTCCCGCCTTTTCTAGTGCGGGTCAGGATTATGCAATGTCCTTAGGGTCAGGATTCCGTGTGTATCCTTAGCACCGGCCAGTACATGGGTAGAATGTCCCCAGAAACTCGGCCTTGAGGCACTCCAGGAATCTGCGGAGGGGATTTATGGCTCCTAACCTGTCTTTTTAAAATGGCTGCACTCGGGTCAGGATTATAAGAATTCCTTTCCCACAACTCCCCACCTGTTATTTTAAGGAATGGGGGGGACAGAAGTCTCTCAAAACTACTTCGTGCTGGATAGAGCCATCAACTCTTTTAGGGGCGTAAGGGGGAGTCAGGGCCTGGGAATGCGTGGGTGTTGTGTTGGGTGAGCTTTGTTAGAAAGGATCTAGGTGAGGTGTTGTTGGTAAACTGTGTATGGTGTTCCGAATGAACTGGATCGATGTTCAGAAAAGGAGCGGACCCAGTCCTAAGGAATCAGTGTGCAGTGGAGGACATTAGGAGGGCTGAGGCAAGGGTCCCAGTGGTCCTGACCAGGTCTCACTGCCTCCTTTCCCAGCCAATGCACCATCAAGATGAGAGGTTCTGGCATCGAAGCAGGATGAGGGTCCTCAAGAAAGGAGAGGCCAGTCCAGGGACAAGGAAAAACTTTAACAGAGGGGAGAAGGAGAATGGAGTATGACCAGGCGTCAGCTCTGTATAAATTATTTATTAAACTTTAAGGAATTAATTATGCAAAATTCAAGATACTGTTACACTCTTTCTACTTGTGTTTATTATGCTTTATAACTTATGTGTTAATAATGTAACATATTTAATATATTATCAAAGCATAATTGTGCAGAAAATTATTTTTCTATTGTTATTTTATAACAAAATTATTAAGTTATATAAGCCTCTCAGTTTGAACACTTAGGTCACTTAAGTTTTAATTTTTTTCACTTAACAAGTAATTTTTAAAATCCCTTGGATATAACATTTTTATTTTTTTTCAAGAATATTTGAAGTTTTATTTAAGTCAAGCTTATAATCAGTTTTACATAAATTGAATATGTTATTATAAAAATGAAGTACATGAGGTTCACTGTACATATGCAACTTTTAAAACTTTATTATAGAGGATCTATATTCTTTATTCATTACTTAATATAATCAATAAAATAATTGTTTCAGAATAATGTGTGATTATTTTCTGCCTGACTATTCTTATATATCAAGTTTTACCTTACAAAATTAATCATATGCAGTTATGTTTATGTTGTATGTCTTCTGGTTTTAAGAGTGTATCAAAGTATAGTAATATAAAATCATATATTTTCATGGAACAATTGATAAACATAATACAATATGTTCAAGATTAAAAATTTAGGGAAGAATACTAAATAAATATATCAGATACAGGCATTTAAACAAACTGTGGCAATTATAACCAATTCTCTTCCATTGTTTTATTTATTTATTTTTTTGAGACAAAATCACCCTGGGTAGGGGACCATGGTGTCATGGCCCACAGCAACCTCAAACTCCTGGACTCAAGTGATCCTCTTGCCTCAGCCTCCATAGTACTGAGATTACAAGCACCAACACTATACCTGACTAGTTTTATCTTTTCTTATTAATTCTGGTGATCTTAATGTTATAACTGCATCATATAGAATAAATAAAAATAATCATATAGAAAAGCTATATTTCTAGTAAAGAAACCAAATCAAATATAACATACGTAAAGTACTAAAAATGTTACAAGAGTAGGTAATTATAGTTTACCATTCATTGATCTTGAGACAACATTGGAGATATGTTATAAAATGATGTTAAAATTGGTTTCTCATTTGAAAAATACAGTATTTGAACCAGGAAAATAACTAGTATTCCGCTATAGCTCTAAGTTATTTATTAGAGGTAATCAAAAATGTCTCTGTAGAAAATTTAAATAATTTTGACAGTTCCAAGTAGGATTTCTTAAAGTTTGTTTTTAGAGGACAGGGTAACAGTGGAGGCAGTCTATAAAATGATGGTATGAGCTGCTTATGGAGACTGCACAAATCTTCACCAGCTTATCTTAGATCATCAGATGTATAAGTCAAACTTTTCCTTCAATAATGTGAAATTATTTTATTAAAATGACTAGTATAAATTATACCTGAAATTATCTACAAGGTTTTTGGTTCTTTTACTTCACTATGAGGAATGAAGAAAGGGGCCTGATGTAGAGTTTTGATATGTCCATATCTGCAACAACCTGATAATTTACTGATGGAAAAGTAGGTTTACAAAGAGTTTATTCCCACTGATCCCTTCAATGGTTCTAATCTGTAGCAAAAGAACACAGTGTGATGATTTCACCTTAAAATAAAGTGGTTAAAAAAGACTCTCAAAGAAGTTTATAAACTAAAAGCTATCAAATAACAATAACTTCCACTTCCGGAAGTCCAGTGCCTCTTTGCATACAATAATTTTCATTGTACAGTGATAAAACCATAATCATATCTGTTTTCAATCTCTTACCTACCAGTTCTCTTTCAATAGAAAGGCTTTGCAGAGTGTGAATATGATAACAGCCATTTATTGAAGCAACACATTGAGGTGTTTCCAATTCAAGTATTTTCACAACTTTTTATTATCTGAAATTTAGAGATGGAGGTCAAGGGTAAGGCAGAAATGGGTTTTTTAAAAATCAAAAGCCATAGGGATAGGCTGTGTGTATGTATTTCAGGTTATCCTGTTCTGAAAATCTTTCAATAAAGCTGATAGACTAGATTTTCTGAACTTTTTGAAACTGAGTCTATTAAAAGAAATAAAATTAAATTCTTCCACTGTGATATTTTATGCTTTCAGTGACCTAACTTTATGACAAAATAAAAGTTATAGAAATACATTAAATTAAATATAATTGGAACACCTGGTTGGAAAAGTGCTTATAAATGGCATAACTGTCTTAACTGTAACAACATGAACAGAAGTCCTGTAATCATGTTCAGTGGTAATATGGAACCATATGTGCTGAAATAAAATACAGGACAAATATATAAATACATCTGCTGCTACAGATTTTCAGCCTTTTAACACTCATAGATGTCTGTTCAGGGTCTGACTCTGACTATATCCTACTGTTTCATGTATTTTTCTATAATTTTGTGAGATTAAAAGAGCCAATTTGCAGATTTACACTGAATGTTAATTCTTTTCTCAAATTTTAGAGTGCTGGGGCTATAGTATTCTTTTTCCGAATGAGTAGCCCTAAAAACAAACTCTTTTGGCACCATTTAGGTATTTAAGGTCTCATAATATGTCTATAACAAAACCCCTAATAATTAGCTCAGTATAACAACAGCTCAGCATAGCAATGGGTATAACATCATACACACTGGGGACATATCCAAAACCCACAATGGCTTGACCACTAGAAAGCTTAGAAGACAGGCATAGGTTTAATGATTCTCATTGTCTTTCATTGCCTTTTCCTCTCTGTCTCTCTCTCTCTACCCCCACCCTTACCCTCTCTCCACCACATACACAGATAGACAGATGTTCCTTCATGTACAGAATATAATTTTGGAAAAACAAATATAAAATTAAATGGATTTTTCACTTATAGTGTAGATGGATTACAAGAATTAAATTTATTATTTTAAATGTAAAGGTAGCTAAACTCCTAGAATGTGTTAATTATTGGTTAATGCCTAGAGGCTTTTTGGTAACATCTTCTAACTTACACTTTCATGGGACAGACATAGATGATGTATCCATTCCATAATTATTTTTCAATGTATAAGCACTGGAAATGTGTTTCAGTTTTCTTTACTATTGTGATAATTATAAGTGAAAGCAAAATTTAACATTCAGCTCAAATTTGGCAACTGATATTCTAGGGGTGAAATAGAGTTCTTTTTGTATAAAAGCATTAACATATTTGGGGGGATGTATACATACTTCAGGTTATGTTTGTGCTATGATTATTTTCTCTACTCAAGCATGACTCAGATAATTTAATGTTTGGACATCAGACAAATTTTATAAAGTGAGAAGTTATGTTTTTAGATGTTTGAAATAATGAAATTTTTTTCTCTAAAATGTATGTGTGAAAAATAGATACGTTCAGGACTCAAACTACTCTAAACTTAGGAAATTAGTAATCACATGAGGCTTTAAATATGATATACCACAGGAAGAAAGTGAATCATTACCCATCTTGGAATCTCTGTAAAAAGTGTCTCAATTTCTGTGCCTTTTAATTTTCTTATCACTTGAATGAAAAGAAATGAAAATATTTTTTATATTCATTATTCAAAAATTTCAGATGTGCTAATTTTTCCTTTAGCTAAAATTTGTTTGTAAAGCTCCAAATTAATACTTGCAGAGATTTCTGATTATACACAGGCCTTGCACAGAGCAGTAAAGTTTGAGGTGCCCAATGTTCACGTTCTCAGATGAGGTCAAAAGATGCAAAACCTCAGCCTTCTTGTTCCAGTTCTTATACTAACCAAGTCTCCTTTTCACAGTCTTGTTTAGTGCCATAACTGTATTTTTGTACTTTTTAATTGGTGATGTTGTTTGAAATAGTCTCTGAGCATAGTGGTGAATCTAATGTCCCTAAGAGCATGAAGGTTACACGTCAGGATCTGCTTCTGACACTCCTTGTCAGGGCCTGGGACTGGCCAGGTCTCGGCCCAGCTTGGGCAGGTTCTGGACGTGGACCACTAAGCTACCTTGCTTAGGAACACTTTCTCTTAGGTTCTTGAGGGCTATCTACTTTAGCTGGAGAGAGAGAGAGAGTGTCTTAGAGTAAAGCAGTCTTCTTAGAACAGATAGATCTTAGTCTTTAGCAGAGCTTGGTAATCTTCAGCAGAGACAGGCAGGAGAGGAGACAGAGCCAGAGTAAGCGCGTCCGTGATAGAATGTGCATGCTCCCGACTGCCTCCTCCTCCAGCCTAATATAAGGCTGATCTCGTGCCTCTCAACACCACAGGTGTAGAGACTGCCAATTCACCAATGCTCTCATCTCATGAGCTCACTTATACTTGTTAGAACCAAATCTCTCTCCGTGCCCTTTTCACCAAGGTATTCGATTACAGGTATTTCCTATAACTCTCACTCCTCCTAGCCATAGGCTATACGGGCTGCTACAGTTACAATGTGCCCTACAAGAAAAAAAAAATAGTGTATTAGATATTAATAGATATTAGATTCAGGTAGAAGTTACAGTACTACTGACTATAAATTTAATGTTAACTAATCACCAGTATGTATTAAACAAGGTGCATTTAAATAGAAACCCACATAAACAAGGTAATATACTGATTCATTGAATATGTTATTGTCTGAGATTGGTAGAGACTTTACCCTGTATTTCCCCTAGGAGCAATGTACAGTGTGTTAGTCTGCTAAGGCTGACCATCATAACAAAATACCGTGGTCTGGGTGGCTTAAACAACAGAAATTTATTTTCTTACAGTTCTAGAGGTGAAAAGATTAATGTTCTGGTTAATTTATTTCCTAGAGAAGGCTCCTGGCTACGTTCTCTCTACAACCTCACATGGCGTTTCCACTGAATTCACAAGTGTGTGTGTGTGTGGGGGGGGGAGGCGTTCTCTAGTTTTTTAGTATAATTTTTTATAGTGCACTAGTCCTGTTGGATCAGGGGCCCCATCCTTATCACCTCCTTTAGCTTTATATACTTCTATATAGGCCCTATTTTTGGAATACAGTCTCTCAGTGAGGGTAAAATATTCAGCATATGAGCTTGGGGAACACATTCAGTTCACTTACTAAATGTTTATAAAAATTTCATAAAGCAAAACTACTGTGAATAATGAAACCAATTGTCTCTCTCTGTTTAAGGCTCAAATGATAACATTAACTCTAAAACAATACACTTCAATAAGAGAAAGGTGTTGTTCTTCAAAATGCTTTAAGTGCTATGAATAAGTTTATTGTCTGCCCAAAAACAAAGCAGAAAAGTGAGATTGTAAATACAATTTTATGAAAATGAATCATCCACAGAAATATCCATAGTCACTTATGAATCATGTTATTTGAAGATAGATTAAATTTTATTTTTATCCTGAAATGCTTTGTAGTTATTGCTTCTCAGAAATGAAGTCTGTTTTACAAAGTTTTATTAGATTATTCCAATATCACTACAATTTTTATTTTTTCCTGAACTTTGAATTGTTTTTCTGTGCATAAGTAATCCATACATATATACGCATATATAAATAGTTGCATTATTTTATGTATATAGAATTATAACAAATATCTTCATACACTATGCAATTTTTTATCATATAATATTCCCCCTTATTTTCAATTCTTTTGTTATTACTTTTACCATTTACAATATTATTTCTGTTTTCTGTTATTTATCTCTTACTACCTTATTTCATTAATTATTTTCATCTTTTATTTAAATGTATATTTGCAAGAGTATGTAGATAGATTGTGTGTTTTGTCTATTTCCAAACAGACAGTCTCAATATTTAATAGGAAAAGTCAGCCTACTAATACTTAGTGTGAAACTGTAATACTTATTTTTTTTTCCTTCAACATTATTTTGTTTGTTCTTTTTTTGTTTCAGTGTTGGTGTTTACAATTTCACTGTTTCTGTTCTGGTGAAGAAACTATTTTTTCCTTTTAATTATTAGTTTCTTTTTTCCATCTTCTTTTCTGATTCTATTTGTCATCAATCTTCCTACAGTTTCCTTATCACTATAAAGCTAGAGAATGTTTGATTTCTCTTTTTACCATTTTTTATATGTCTAATACCAATGTTTACCATTTTGTATAAAAACCTATAGAATTTTGTTGATATTTTCTTTCTTTTACTACCCCCCAATGACTAGCCTTTACTACATTTCAGTAAGAATTGGTATTAATTCTTCTTTAAATATTTGTTTTCACCAGTTTCACCAGTGAAATCATGTGGTCCAGAACTTTTCTTTCAGGGGATGAATCAATCTTTTTTCTTGTTATAGTCTGGATATTTTTATTTTTATTTGCTGTTAGTTTAAGGAATATTTGTGTTTTAATAAATGTTTCCACCCATTTTTAATTATTTACTTTATTGGTATGTAATTTTCTGTAGTGTTTTTTTATAATTCTTTCTGTCTTTGTAGGCCAGTACTATTGCCCCAATTTTATTTTTTAATTATTTGTATCCCCTCTCTTCTCTCATTATCTTTCCTGCTAAATATTTATTAATTTTATTTATCTCAAATTTACTTCAAAACTAACTCTTTCAGTGAATTGTTTACTTTATTTATAGCACTCTGGAACTTCAGAAATCCAAATTAATATCGACATCTTTATTGATGTTCTCTCTTTTGGAAGAAATTGGTATTATAGCTTTCTTTAATTGTTTAGTTAATTTCAGTTCTTTGAGATTTATAACAACTTATTTAAAGTTCTTTTCAGTTAAATGTTTAGGCTCTTCGTAGATAATTTCTATTTCCTTTTCCTGTTTTGCATCTCTCCCACATTCCCTCCCTTCCTTCCTGCCTTCCACTCTTTCATTATTTTTACTATGTATATAATAAGGTTTGTTTTTGCATGTATCATTTTTATTGTTGTTCACTGCAGACACTAGAGATACTACATTTTAGAATTCTACATATTGACTCTTTACTACATGGTCTATTACTTTCAGTGTTTGCTTGGCTTGTGCATTTATTTCTTCTCTGGACTAGTTCAGTGAAGTCTATTTCCTCTGAATAGGGCAGCCTCTGATGTTCTCTTTTGGGGAACATAGCCTTAGGTATATGAATGGTCTTCTTGCTCAACAGGGATGACTTTCTTTTTAGGTAAGTTCTCTTTTACTATAACTTTCTTTGAATTACCCACTAAGCTTCTGGATGGTCTTCAATCTTCTTAAACCCCTTTGACAGCCTCCACTAATTGGCATTTGATTACACTATTGTTTTTGACAATGCCCTGGAATGTCAAAATGCTCCATAGTCTGATCCAATTAAAGTTGAGCCCTTTTGCAGAAAACACGATATGGCCAGTCTGTGAGGATTTCTCTGACTTGAGAAGCGACCTTCTGACTTCTTTCCCTGATTCTTTGTTTTAAACTTCTAAGTGTTCTGCTACTATCCCTGTATCATGGAGGCACCAACATACTCTTAATTACTCAAGAAAAAAGTTCTTAATTTCAACATAACCCTTAGGCATAAACTATCTCATGCACCATTTTAAAGGAAGACAGTTTCCATTAGGGCAAGCTATGAAACTCAGTTTTTACAGCCACCTTCTCCTCCTAAGCAGAACCCCTGAACCACTGCACTGGAACTGAGGGCAAGGACAGCATCTGCTTCTCCCAGTACTGTAACAGCATTATTATATGACCAATCATCTGGGTGTGGGTGGTAGCCACACTCTTCTCTTTGGCTTTCCTCATGCAAAATTTCTGACCTATAATCAACTTGGGTGGGGGAAATTGGACACTAAATATTCTCAATCAGTAGCACCTGAGGTGCTACTGGCCTATGAGTGAGATACAGATGGTGAAATGAAGCCAGAGTCCTCTTTCTTTCAGCCATGCCTTCCTGAAATACAGTTACATCAAGGTGAAGTAGGGAGTATGATAGATATCGGTTGCCTGCCCTTTCTGTCATGAAACTGTAGCCACAGCCTGGGAGATAAAATGAGAGTTAGTTTAGATTTTCTTGCTACATCCACCCAGATTACAGTTTCTATCATACTTGCCTAGAGTGAAGAGGGGAGGTGTGGGAGAAGTTGATGGCTCAAATGCCACAAAAACCCTCAGTTCTTCAGAATTAGCAGATCTTTCTACATGTATATTTCTCCATTTATGGTATCCCTGAAGACAATTTTTGGAGACTTTGACTTTTTTTGCAAATAATTTCCACCAGTTGAATGGTGTTTCAGTGGGTTTACTGAGCTTCTCACACTGCCATCCTGAAAGCCCATGATCTTTTAGTGAGTTCTTATTTTTCATTTGTAACCATAATTCAACAAATACCAAGTTATGGGACAAAAGCCTAGCAAGCAAAGCTGAAGGTAAGGAATGATAAGAAACATAATGGTCAAAAAAATCTAAAACCAGCCAGCCCTGAAATTCAGAGTCCATGAATTTCCTCAGTCAAGCTTCTGGGGATGCTAAGTCTTCAACCTTAATCCACAGTTCTCTCCTTCTTGTTCCTTGGTTGGCTCACTTTTGAACAGAAAGGAAAATAATGTGAACCAACACCCTCTATTCAGACTTCTTTAGGCCTAGGAGTTACTCAAAATCTCCAGGTCCCACTGATTTCCCAGAAAGGTATTTAGTGTTTGGATGGGAATTGGGAAATGGAAGGTAGCATGGGTGAATTCAAGCTGCCATCTTCATCAAATCTCGTAGAAGTGTCTGTTCCTTTAAGGCAAGTGAAAGTCACTTATACTCATGAAATAAAAATAAAATTAATATACAGATAAAAGTTTGAAATAAGTAGAAAGAGGAGGAAATGCTTAGAAAATATCTGATGCTAGAGTTCTCAAGTAAAATTAGAATCGGATTTGTGAATAATACCCTTCTTTCTTTTATAATAGCAATTTACAATCTATTGCAGGTGGTGAATCCTATACTCATATGCCCGGTGGGCCTTCATTTTGAAAACACAGTTCGAGAAATGTGAGTATAATTTAATTCCGTGCTTAAAATCATCCATATATGCAATAATGTACCTAAATACTAGTTTATGAGCAAGATCCATCAATTTACTAGACAACATGAGATCATTATATTCACACAGTATTCATTTCCTAAAGTTGAAACCAGTCACATATCTTACTTCTTATAATGAATGATGTTATCCTATTTCGCAATCTGCAAGCACATTTATTTTGGTTATTCAAATAATTCTAGAAGTATCACATACTTTCAGAATGAGACAAATCTAAACAATGGAATTATTAGTAAGAAACAATATTTATTTTCCCTAAGCATTATTAGTATTTAAGAAAAAGGCTTTGTGTTTTGTTTTTCCATTCAAATTCTTTTATCATATTGTTTCCTTGCATAATGAATTTCTTCTCTATTTTATCTTCAATTTAACATCAGTTTTAATGCTTAATAACTGCTTAAAACAAACAAAGGAACAAAGAAAAAAGACAATGTTTAATGTTCAGCTTCACCCAACAATTAACTCAAGATGCACTATGAAAGCTTAAAGACCTCGATGCCACATTAAAGAGTACATTCTTCAGCTGATGCACAGACTGTACCAAAAATAAAGCTCAAAATTTAATTATAAGAGTGATGAAATTACTTACAAAGAGGCATTAATAACCTAACGAGTTGCTTATGATAAAGTCAAGGCTTTCATAGTGATCAGTAAAGAACTAGTGTCCTGAGGACTTTGCTAGAGACATTTGAGTGGATTCCCCTGGGTAGCTTACACCCCAGAGTTCCCTGACCCCTGCCTGCTGGCCTCACATTCCTTTCTCATGCCAAGGGAGGCTACTGCCCCATAGGACTGTCACTTCTGGATGGAATTAAATTAAAGGGCTCACCTGAGATGGACCCCTGAAAAGACAATGCTTGTCTATATCAGTTTTTCTGCTTCTTCTCATGTTGTTTTCAAATTAATAACCAGTGTCACTTTTCAGTGTGGCCTAAGTGAGATTCTGTTACAAATAAAAATTATTAACTGAAGTAAGCTGCGGAATCTGGCTAAAGACTACCAGCATAAACCAAGAGAACATATATAACCATGAATTTTGAGGGTGCCAAACTAAGGAAGATAGAATATAAGACCAGTAAGACAGAATTTGTTAATAGGAAAGCACTCTCTCTGACTCAGAATTTCATATTGGCAGGCCACCGGTAGCTGGTCAGAATATGCCTCTGTGGTGTCTGTCTCTTTTAAATTTAGACCTGGTGATGTACCACAGTTAATGGAACTGCCTTAGCATAGTACAAATGAAATGACCCCATGGGCATGCTAGAAAGGGTTTAATATATGAGAGCAGAGAGTCTGCAGGCCACTCTTTCCCAGATAGTCCACAAGACATTCTCTCCATTAAAGTGATATCACAGGCCCTAGAAAGGACAGTGTCAGAATTCTTGAGCCTCTCAGTGGGGCTTTATTTTGAAGACCAGGTTTGATAGTAGACCACGTTTTTCTTCCTGCTAATGGGAGTAATAAGATTGTGGAATAGCAGAAACCAGCTAGTGGTACCTACCTATCAAAGCAAGTTTAATGTACATGGAAGATAAAACAACAAAGCTAAAATGGCATTGTAGAGATCATGACCTGCACAACTTTGGTAATGGCTAATCCATGACTTTTCCAGAAGGAAAATGTATGGGTAGCCAATGAAGCTACATCCTCACTTATAAAATCAAAATGATCAGCAGTGGGTGAGCTGAACCCATCCCTGTTTTCATATCTAAGCCCAGCAACTGAAGAAGGAAAAACAAAGCACCTCTGTGGAAGGATCTTATAATGGCAAAGAAAGGCTCATCAAGACAACGTAAAACAGACAGATATTAAGGAAAAAATGGACAAATTTTAGGTAAAATCATAATTAAGGTATAATAAAAGAGTACTATGGATTACTTCATGCCATTAAAAAACAAGGAATAAAAGAACTTACAACATTAAAAGAACAAAGAAAAGTTCAGTGTATGAGTGAGAAGGTCCTGGAGTGAGAGGAATAAAGTAGGGGTGACATCACTGAGACTTTCCCAGTATATGTTAAGGAAGTTTGTTGACATTTTAAGCATAATTTGAAGGTAATCAGTGAAGAAATAAATGATACAAATTACATACAAATTAGTAATATTACAAATTACATACATAAAATACTTTTCAGGCTGCTGAAAATATTTTATACTTTCGGAGTAGAAATATTCCTAAGGAAAATTTTTTTTAAATCTTAAATAAAGATAATAAACTAGTATAGTCTTTTTTTTTTTCATTAACTTGCCATATAGTGTTTGTTAGAGAAATTTTAAAAAAATATAGGCTTGGGTAAAATATTTGCATAGTATATAAAAGTTAGCCATTGATGCTTGTAATCTATAAAGTGTACTAAATTAACAAAAAAGCAATAAGCATGTCCATACAAATTGGATAAAATATATTGTATTTATTTGCAATGAACAGAAACTGACTCAGGCAGGATTAGATGGAAAGGACTTTATTATCACTTTATGAAGTAGTTCACAAAATAATGAGAAAGTTGGAGAATAAAAACTGATTGGCAGGAATTATGGAGTACTAGAAAACCAGCAAGAATTACTTATCTTTCTTTTTTTTACCTCATCTTTCTTATCAGTTCACAGTAGCTACAATGAATGAGAATCTACCATTTTTCTAAAAATTATATTCACAAAGATTTCATATTTATATTTGGGTGCAGCATTTTGGAAAGATATTTTGGCAGTGCCTGTCTAAATAAAAACTAAGCTTTTCACTTATCAGTTACATTTCTATGAATACCCCCTAAGCTTTCATTTCAGTTTTGGCTGTGTCAGTAAGGACTCAGTCAGGGAAGCAGAACTGGTATGAGTTATATAGAATTAAGGAATTATTATAGCAGCAGCCCTCAATATTTTTGGCACCAGGAACCTGTTTCATGGAAGATAATTTTCCACAGACTGGGGTTAGGGGGATGGTGTCAGAATGATTCAAACACATTACATTTAATGTCTCTTTATTTCTATTGTTGTTACATTGTACTATATAACAAAATAATTACACAACTCACCATAAAGCAGAATCAGTGGGAGCCCTGAGATTGTTTTCCTCTAGCTGGATAGTTCCATCCTGTATTTGTAGCCTCTCCTCAGCACCAGCATCACCAACTCAGCTCCACCTCAGACCATCAGCATGAGATTCTCATAAGGAGCACAGAACCTAACGTGCACAGTTTACAGCAGGGTCACACTCCTGGTAGAATCTAAACTATCACTGATCTGACAGGAGGCGGAGTTCAGGTGGCGATGTGAGGAAGGGAGAGCGGCAGTGAGTACAGTATAGAAGCCTCACTTGCCAGCCACCTCCTGCTGTGTGGCTCACTTCCTAACAGGTCTGTGATGGGGGGTGGGGATGCAGTATTATAAGACTTTGACTTCTTGGCCATTCATCTGTCATCCTCACAGAAGTTTCTGTTCAAGTCTCTTGCTCTCTTATACGTGGGGTTGTTTGCTCTTTTCTTATCGATTAATTTGAGTTCTTTGTAGATTCTCACTGTCCCTAATCATCAGAGAAAGACAAATCAAAATTACCAGGAGATATCACCTAACACTAGGAAGATTAGTTCATGTCACAACATCCCAAATCTGCAGATGCTGATATGGATGGGAGAGAAGGGAACACTTCCACAATGCTGGTGGGATTGCAAACTATTACAACCTCTATGAAAAGAAGTATGGAGAATTCTTAAAGAACTAAAAGTGACCTTCTATTTGATCCCACAATCCCATTACTAGGTATCTACTCAAAAGAACAAAAAACACTTTACCACAAGAACATTTGCACCAGAATGTTTATTGATGCTCAATTCACAATTGCCAAGATATGGAAACAACCCAACTACCCATCAACTGATGAATGGATTAACAAACTGTGGTATATGTATACCATGGAGAACCATTCAGCCATAAGAAAAGATAGAGACTTTACATCTTTTGTGTTTACCTGTATGAAGTTAAAACACCTTCTTAATAATGTATCCCATGAATAGAAAGAAAAGTCTGAGCACTGTGGCTCACACCTATAATCTTAATATTCTGAGAGGCTGAGATGAGTGGATCACATGAGCTCAGAAGTTTGAGACCAGCCTGAGAAACAGTGAGACCCCATCTCTAAAAATAGGTGGGCATTGTGGTGAGCACCTATAACCCCACCTACATGAGAGGCTGAGGCAAGAGGATCACTTGAGCCCAAGATTTTGAGGTTGCTGTGAGCTATGACAGTACAGCACTCTACTGAGGGTGACAAAGTGAGACATAGCCTGAAAATTTTTTAAAAAATGGAAAAAAAATTATTAATGTACTCAATAACAATATGAAACCAATATATAAACAACTACACGCCTACAGGAAAGCTAAAACACAAATACAGTTGAGCAAAGGGGAGGGCAGAGAAGGGAGGGAGGAAGGAGGAGGATTGGTGGGAGGAGGGAAGGCAATTGGTGGGATCTCACCTAATGTGCCCAATGTGAGGGTGCTCAGCATGCCCCTGGGTGAAGGGCTCAACTACAACTTGAGTTTTACCATAGAATTGAAAACAATGTAACCTAAATGTTCGTACCCTCGTATTAACTTGAAATATAAAAAAAAAAAGAAAATGACTTTTACTTTATGCAATTGTGGGAGCTGTTGAAGTAGTCTATGGAGCTGTTGATCTGTATATAGTATTGAGACTCAAGTCGCTATAGATCAGGCACACCACAGATCAAAAGGATGGTTAGGGAAGACTAAAAACTCATCAGGTCAACTGGACCTCACGGAAACAAACTGAAATCCATGAGGAAATGGAATTTCAGACTGCAGTCTGTAATCCAGGACTCTCTTTTACCTCCAGACTCCATAGCACGGATGACATACTGAAGAAACCAGTGTCCTTTCCACAGAGCTACAACACACTCAGCCCAGGGTTATGGAAGTGGATTACTCTTCATTTCTCTCTGGTGGCAGTGGCAGTTGTTAGTCTGGTTTGTCTCTGAAACCCTTTAAGTAAGCTAGCAGATCGGCAATAGCATGAGTAAGATGTGACAGTGCCTGGCAAAGCACCCCACATAGACATGTAGCTCCTTGCTTCACTTTTGTCTCCCTAACCTCATACAAAGAAGAGGAATCTGGGAAACTCAGTTCCATGTTAGCTAAGTAGATAGTGCAAAATTACCATAGTGATCCGTTGCTTTAGGGAGTGGAGGGAGCAAGGTGCTGGCCATTTTCCAATTCCCTAACAGTACTGTGATGTCCTCCACACTGATAGAGTCTCAATTCAAGTTAAACCAATCAGATGTTCCTTTACGAAAATAAATCTTTAACATGGATAAAAGAAAGTGTTGGAGATTGATTCAGTCATATCAGAAATTTTCTTTCCAATAGACTCTTATTTTGGTTCCTGATCTGTAACTGCCTTGATTGCTGCCTTTCCTCCAAGCCCCTCATTGACTTTATGAGTCTTCAGTATGTTTCCAACATGGTTTTTCACTTATGGTAGGTTCTATCAATTAGAATTAAAGCCCTTGACTGAGACAAACCCACATAGACACAACTTTATAAGTACAAGAATTAATTTCAGCATGGTTGTAATTGTAAACAACAGATATGCCTGACCGTAGAATGAATAAATAAACTACACATATGCACATATTAAGGAATATATATTATTCAGCTATTGTTACATTACAGAAAATACAAAGTCTGTAAAATGCAAAAATAAGGATTTATTTGTCCCTCACAGGTATGAGTTTGTCCGCATTAGGAGATTTACTTAGATCTATTTCAGATTCAGGGTCTATGAGGGCGTTTGTGGGATTCACCTTATCTGTGGGTAGGATGTGCATGTGTCACACCAGGACCAGGCAGGAAAGGCAGTGGCTCTCTGGGCTTTGCTCTTGTCCTCACAAAGGCAACAGCATATTTTAGCAAAGTGCTGACACCTGCTTTTGTCACACGCACTAACATTCCCATGGCCAAAGCAAAGCATCTGGTCAAGCCTATAATCCAGAGACAGGCAAGGACACTTCCTTCACCCTCAGCTCGTGCAGGACGTGGAGTTCTATTACTCAGAAGTGAAGCGTTGGGACCAGTAACTCAATCTACCACAGAATAAACATTTTAAAAGTAAAACGTAAAGAAGATCCACATATCCTGCCACTGAAAGCTGCCAAAGGAATATAAGTTGAAAATTGCGAGATTCAGAAATATACGAATATCATTTTATGTAAAATATGTATGTATCTCATTTCAGAACTCTATATATAGTACACATGTAAATATGTATATGCAAAAATACAACTCAATAAAAATGCCCATGACTGGCCAGTGCTTGTGTTGAGGACACAGAAGGAATTGGCATTGCTTTGAATAAAAGTTTAGTTACATACTTCAGTAAAGGATTTGTACAACATATACAACTTTCTAAGTGACTTTAAAAATGTAAAATAAATAGGAGGTCTTAAAATTTATCCTTCCATTGGGCACTACATACTATAGTCTTATTTAATTTAGTTGAAGTGTCAATAAAGTCAGAAGTGTAAAAAAAAAATCACTCTGAAATCCTCCCGCTCTCTGTGTCCAGAATCATGCTTACTAAATTTATGACTCACAAAAACAAACAGTCTCAGTGGCCATGTTATTATTACTAGGCCCTAGAATAAACAAGTGCAGTCCTCTTGCTTATTGGCTTTTTTAAAGAGACCCTATTTTCTTCCTTTATAGTATCTCTCATCTATTCGTATGTATTTCCTTTTCTATTCTTAATCTAGCTTCTAAGCAATATAGGTCTAGATCTGAGGGGTAAAAAAAAACTGGACCTACTTGTGCTCAGACAAATACTCTAAGAACAGTCACTTAATCATGTCACTACCTGACTGGAACAAAAATCCAGTTCAACAAAACAAAATTCCATTGCTTCTATGTTGCGCCTTTTTAAAATTAAGTCTACCAACTTGACATGCCATTGTGTGTAAAATTTACTAACGTTTTCTGTTTTAAAAATTGGATAAATATAAATATGTTTTTCTCTTTGTTCTCCTGCTTTTCAGCAAAGTCAAGTTCTATTCTGTTTTTTTAGTGATTCATGCATAAGCCATATGCCCTATTTGGGTTGAGCCTTTTCTGTAAATTCATTCTTTTTATCCTTTATCTAATCCTAACCATCTTTTAAGGTCCAAATAAAGTTTGGTTCCTCCTAAAAGACTCTCCTACAGCACTCAAGATGACATAATAATTCCTTCTCTAAATTATAATGGCATTATATTCTGTGGCGTGCAAATATGAGACTTAACTGGCCATTTAGTGAGATAATATGCTAATGTTTCCTTTTAAATAAATTGTAAGTTCATTGCAAGTAAGAATCATGTTAAATCTCCTCTGTATTCCTCATGACACTACTAGAATACTAATAAATATGTCGTGTATACTTGATAACATGCTTTTGACCATCTGTGGTTATGCTAATACTTAGCTTAGAGTAAAAATGGATTTTTTAGTTGTGAATTGGCTCTTGGATATTTTATTGGGAAACACTCCCATATTTGTACAAGCAAAAGTGAAAGAGATTGAACACCTGTGACTAATTCCATGAATATTATTCTTGTCATCATTCATTCAATATTTATTAAACTATACAGAATTCCTAATGGAAAAATCAAAACATTGTATTATATTCTTGTCAAGAGAATAATGTCCTGGATAGCCAATAGTACAAGGATAATCACTAAAAAATTTAATGGAAAGTAAATCTCCTGTGAATTTGAAGTTTACAAAATTTACGCCAATTCCGACCACGTTATTCCTCTCTGGAAACCCCTTATCAAAGGGAATCAACTCAGAAACATTCCTGCACTTGTATTTGTGTTAGCTATGTGTCAAAGTACTCAATTGTATCCTTCTTTGGCAGAATTTGTTAACATTTTGCAAGATTCTCTTCTTTAAAAATGTTAAACCTATTCTCAGGGCAATTTTCACTTATCCTCGTCTCTGAAGATTTATTTACTTGTTTTTTTTCCTTCACTTTTCCTGCTTGAAGAACATTCTTTTTAGAATTAAGCTACTAAACCTTCTCTCCCTGAGAGGTTTCTTATTTCCTGTCTGCTCATGTCCTTTCATTTACGTCCCACCGCTGTCATTACTGAAGCTATCCTCCTTTGCTGTATTCTTTTGTCTGTGTGACTTCATTCTCCTTGAATCGTGTTCACATTTCCTTCTCAGATCTGTCATGCTAGTTAAATTTCTTGACAGTGAGCTCATCTGTTTTGTGTTTAGCTTATGCAATTTTTCCAGCAAATTTCAGTATTCTTTATGGAAAAACAGGATATTTGCAAACACTTGACATCTTTTTCACAGGAATGTGATATTAGTATTACTTCTAGAGGTGACTGTAAATGTGATACTGTTTTTATCTTTGCTTTCACTCCACCCCACATCATGAAATAATGAACAGATTATTAAACCTGTCTACTTCTCCCAGTGATAACATTAGTAAGAATGCCTTAAACTATATAAAACCATACAGTCTTCACATGTACCAATATTGATATGAGAAACACCAAGACAATATTATTCATGTAACTAAAAAATGTACACCTGGCAAGATATTCATATGTATGTGTCTGCATATATGAGGTCTGATAATTAAGTTCATGAACTCGCCACCATATAAATAAACAGCATGATAAGGTTTCACAAACCTGGCACATCGGTTTCTCACGGCTGTTTTGGTATAGACCTGTGGTGGTGTCATTCTTAGTGTATGCACTATTGGTGTTGCGTGTTTTTGTGTGCCATTCTGAGAATTTCAGAGCTTAAATTAGAGCAATAAACAAACATTAAATTTCTTGTTAAAGTTGGCAAGAGTGGGAAGTGAAATCAGAGACACATTGGTCTAAGTTTATGAGGATAATGCCATGAAAAAAATGACAGTATACTAATGGATTAACATTTTCCTGAGGGGGAGAGAAAGTATCACTGATGAAAAGATGTGAGAGCAGCCATAACAAGGAGAACTGATGAGAACATTGAAAAAATTCACTGAACTGTGCGTCAAAACTGTCATCTAAATTCTTTTTGAAAACAACTCACTTAAGCACTAAGTCTTTTCTCCCTGTGAGAAGCTTAGCAGACCAAGTAAACATCAATAGAGAAACAGGAAAATTTTGGCATGAGAAAGATATATGCAAAAATGGTCTCAAAAGAGTTCACTGATTAAATGAAGTAAAGGACAGTTCAAGTTTTCCAATACCTTTTGGAGAGGCAAAACAATGTTTTGGGCCATGTCATCACTGGTGATAAAACATGAGTTTACTAATATAACCGTAGAAACAAAGAGTCAAAGTGCACAATGAAAATCAGCCAATTCGCCGTGACCAAAAAAGTTCCATCAGTCCAAATGAAGAGTCAAAACAATATTGCCAAGTCTTTTTGATATCATAGGAATTATTTATTATGAATTTATAACAACTAGACAAATAGTTAACCAAGTTTATTATTTGGAAATGCTAAAAAGTCTGCATGAAAAGTTAGATGAAATGGACCTGATGTTTTTGGCAGCAACTCATGGCTCTCATATCACAACAGTGCACCAGCTTACACAGCACTTTCTATTAGTCAGCTTTTAGCCAGTACACAAATAACTATATTGGAACACCTCCCTACTCACCTAATCTGGTCTCCACCAACTTTTTTCTTTATATGGAGATAAAAGAAGTATTGAAAGGAAGACCTTTGATGATATTCAGGACATCAAAGGTAATAGGACAACAGAAAGAGTTCCAGAATTGCTTTGGAGGGTGTACTAAGCTCTGATGTCAGTGCATGGTTCCCTAGGGAAGAACTTCAAAGGTCACCATGGTGATATTAAGCAAAGAGGTATGGAGCACTTTTTCTAGGATGAATTCACAAACTTAATTCTTGGTCATATGTATATATGTGTGTGTCACTAAGAAAGTTTTGTGATACAAAAAAGTCAAAGATCATAAAATATAGGTGGACAGAAACATATGACACCTTCCAAGAAACACTGACAAGCCAAGCAAGTTGAAACTTGCAAGAGAATCAGAAAGACATTGGTTTCATGAGCATATGTGATTCTGTTAACTTTTCTCATGCTGTTATTTCCATCTAAAATTTCCTTCACTATTTTTCTGCTGCATACAGTCTAATTCATACTTCAAAACAGTTCTAACAAGAGAACAAATAACCTGATTTTAAAATGGATAAAAGGACCTCAGTAAACATCGACACATGAATAGCCAACAGGTACATGAAAAATTGATCAACATCACTAATCGTCAGGGAAATGCAAATTAAAATCACAATGAGATATTACCTCATAGTTTTTAGAATGGTATTGTCAAAAAGATGAAACATAACAAGTGTTAACATGGAGAAAAGGGAAGACTTATGCACTGTTGGTGGGAATATAAATTAGTATGGCCATTGTGAACAACAGTATGGAAATGCCTCATAAAATTAGAGCAATCAGATGATCTAGCAATCACACAACTTGGCATATAGCCAAAGAAAATGAAATCAGTATGCCAAAGAAATACCTGCAACCCATGTTCCTTGCAGTATTCACAGTAGCTAAGGTACTAAATCAACTTAAGTGCTTGTCAATGGATAAATGGATCAAGAAAATGTAGTCTATGCACACATAGATGGGATACTATTCCGCCATAAAAAAGGAAATTCTGTCATTTGTGATAACATGGGTGAACCAGAGGACATTGTGTTATGGAAGCCAGGCATAGAAAGATAAATATCACAGTATCTCACTTAAAAGTGGGATCTAAAATGTGGAACTTATAGAGCACTGACTAGAATGGTGGTTTTTAGGAATTGGGTGCTGGTGGGGGCAAATTAGAGAGATGTTTGTAAAAGAATGCAACATTTCAATTAGACAGGAAAAGCAAATTCAGTGGATCTAGTGTAAAACTTGGTAAGCATAGTTAAGAATAATGTACTGTATACTTGATGGATTTCAAGTGTTATCAACACAAAAAATGATAAGTATGTGAAATAATTAATCCTTAAATTAGCATGATTTAACCACTCTATAATGTCTACATATATCACAACATAATAATGTTTGCCATAAATATATATAATTTTTATTTATCAATTTAAATGAAAAATAACGAAAAAACAAAAGCATATAGCTTGCTTCACAGAGAATAAAATGCAACTCACTATAAAATTAATAGCTAAAAAGCCATATTCTCAGTTCTTGATTCTCTTCCAATATAATGTATGTCCCTTACTCATTTACCATGCTGGATTGTAAGAGAGACTCCCGGAACACTGCCTCGGTGAGTTAATTTATAAATAGGCCATCTAATTACTGCTACATTTTAATGAGAGCAATAATTTTCCGATGACTTCAGTTCTCCTCTCCTTTATTTAGCACACTTCTCTAACTAGCATCAAGGTGCTGGTATATTAAATTAATTGTCACAATTTTGCTGTACATAATGATCTATTGTGACTTCCACTAGATAGGGCTAAAGCCAATATATAGGTAAAATTTTTTCTACAATATATTATTATGCATCTTGTCTCTCTCACATCATTGTGAGGAAAAAAATAACATGTAATTAAATACCTCATGAGTTTGCATATTTATAAGTCATAGTGTTTTATTCTTGTCATAATACCATTGCAAAGATATTTTCAAAGTCTTAGATATACTTGTGTAAGTCTAATTGGGATTGTGTAATTTATTATTTTTCTGTTATGCTGCATAGTTTTGTTTCTGTGGGAGGTACTTAACACATATTTCTCTTCGTAGAATATTTCTGCTAAAACTTTTAGAATATAATAGATCTCTTTTCCTAGTGCATTTAAAGTGATTCTCCTCTAATAAGCTGACTTTACCTCAGACTTTTTACAAACAGCGAGAAATCGCACCCTTCTTAGATCCATACTCATTAATTATATTTTATATCTGAGATGGCTAATATCACCCAATTGATGTGAATCCCCATTCAGATTGGAAGAATAATATCTCTAACATTATGAGCAAATGTATTTTTTTTATTTTTTATATTTTATATTTCAGAATATTATGGGGTTTACATAATTTACTTTTTAGCCAAGGTTTACTAAGTGTGCATTGGACCAGTTAGGTATGAATTAACTCTTCCTCCCCACTCACCTGCTTGATTGTCATTGAGTTTTACCTCCACATGTGCACAGAAGTGTTGATTAACTAGTTCCAAATTAGGAACAATTTTTCCACAATCAGAAAGCTGTGGAAAAAATCCAAGTGCCCACTAGTACATAAATGGGTTGATAGCATGTGGTATATGTATGCAATAGAGTACTACTCAGCCGCAAGAAATGGTGATCTAATATCTTTTGAAACAACCTGAAAGGAATTGGAGACTATTCTTCTGTCATGAATTTTTGAGCTATAAACTTTATTTATAAATTGTATTTCCACAGAGCATCTAAAGTGATTAAGGATCAAGCTGGAGAATTATTACCATATATTTTTACTTATAAAGCAAAACCAGCAAATTTTCTGTTGGGCCTTATGTTTTTAAGCCCAGTTCTATCTATTAGAAGGATCTTCAGGGGAAATTTCTGCACTAATAGAACTGTTCTATCAGTGGTAGTCACCAACTACATATGGGCACTGAATCCTTTGTATGTGGCTAGTACAACTGAAAAGCTGAATATTTAAATTTTACTTAATTTCAATATTTTTAATACAAATTCAATAGCCACATGTGGCTACTGGCTACCAAAATAGACAGCAAAGTCCTATGGATGTCACCTAAAGTAGCTAATAACACAACATAATAATTTAATCTCACATATTACATTTTCTATAAAATATAATGCTTTTTGTAAAATGAGAAATCTTCAGTAAGCATGTAAGAAGGTATACAATTAAAAATATAAACCATGATATTTATAGGAGTAAAAGTGCAAATTATTTAGCGGCTATTAGGTATTGATTTTTGACTTTTAACCATCATGTTTAGCAAAATGAATGAAATACAGAATTAAAATATATACACAAATAACCACGAGGTGTTTATCAATAGTTTGCAAGCAAAAAGAAACACTTTTTACATATTAATACTGATTTTGAGGTTTTATATATAGTACATGTACATACACAGAGACTCTAGTTTAGCCTCAGAAGTCCTTGGTTATTAGTTTTTGCCCTGAAATTTTTCATTAGGAGTTTATTTTGATTATATGGTCTTTAAAGAAAATTATTTGAAAAGTAAAACTCAGATTGTACATGGCGCATGAATATAGTGACAAAATTATTACAGTAAGGGAAGTTTTTAATTCTATGCTAACATAGAGGAAATGCATAGGATTTTTTCCTTGCCGCTATTATTATATCTTAACACTTAAGATTATATCATTTGTTTTGAAATACCACAGATCACATAAACTAATATTCAATAGTTAGTTTTCTGGCAGTTGATAAAAACGTATAGAGCTTTAGAAACATTTTCTCTGGAAGAGTTGAATACATAGAAATATTTGGGCAAATGTGCATTTTATGAATATATGCTGAGAGTATATATTCATAAAACAGTAAAATGCATTTTATTAATGCTTTCATTTATACATAAATAATTGTGCATATCATTTTAATTAAATATCATTTTTAACTTTAAAATTTGAGACTAAATACTTTCCCCTGTAAATTACATATTGTAAGCTTTATTTGATGAAAGTGTATTAGCTGGTATTTGGATTTTTTTTTCCTGGTTATATTTTATAATCTGCCACTCTTATTCACTTGTTTCAAAGAAGCTTAAATAAAGGTCATTTAAACTAGCTCACCTTTCTCAGCCCCTTGTGCTTTCCCATAATCCCTGCTTCCATTGTAACAGGATAATAGCTTCCTTCTCCATGTACCTTTTTAATATGAAAGAATTATTAACATTTCATTAAGTAAACCTCAGCCTATTGGACTTTAATTCCACATTCCTCTTATGTTTGGCTTTTTTTGTGTGTGAAAATTATTAAATCCTTGTGTAAACTCTAAACAATCTTACTGAACTTGCTATCAATTATTTTTCAATTTTGATGTGCAACCATATTTGAATAACCTAATATAATGCATAAATGTAAATATTTAATATTATGACAGAGTATTCTTCCAAAGCAACACTTTTAATATCCTAAAAGAGATCTTCATGCTCCCAACCTCTGCTGAGTTCCTTTACTTCTTTACAAGGATAATTCTTGGTTAAATTGTTTTTCCTAAGATAATAAATGCAGAGCTGTTAGCTTTTTAATAAAATGATTACCAGATTTAGTAAAGAATGATGTTTATTTTTTTTTACTTTTATATAAGAGAAAGTAATGTAATGCATTTCATAAATGATGCCTATCATGAAATTCTTACTTGCTATTGGTATAAAAACAATGTATGTTCTTATTCATTGGTATAAGAACCAATATACATACATCTCAGTTCTGGATACTTTTCTAATTAATTGCAATGTGTACAGTGCTATGATTAACTGTAAATGAAGCCGGCCCAGAAGAAGCCATCATGGTTCACTTCCTTATTCTCTTATTTGGTCATTTATATTCAATTTCTGAGTCTAGCCCACAAATTCCAGGCAGCTTTCACCACAAGAAAAATTCACCTTTTAAGTGAACCGTACAAAAAGTTCCCTTGGGGTCAAAAACTTAAATCAAAACTATCCCTGTGTGTTCACTTTATACCCTAATATCTGAATGATGTCTAGTTACAACTTTGTTGACTACAAAATCTTGCCCACATTTGTATCTAGTCATGCTGATTGTCATCTTTGAATCCACTGTCACCTCCTCCTCACCTTAGCTACCAGACCCTTGATTCATTCATTCTCAACTGAATAACTGCATTCCTCAAAAATGACTAATATCCCCAAAATGTTAAATATAGTTGGTTTCATGACTCTTCTCAAGACCAGGAATAGAGGATAGTTCTATTCAATGACATATACAGAGAAAACGTCCAGGTCTCTTCCTCCTTGACTACCTTTGCTAATTGTATGAATGTATGATCTTCGGAGCTGGTAAAGTCATCTTTGACTCTGAGTAGTGAAAGCTAACATATTGATAATAGTAGAGCAAAAAGACAGAGAGAGACCTAGACCTTTTATGACTTTGTTAAATTGCTGAGCTTTGAGAAACAATACAATTTCCTTTATGGTTGTATATAGCCAACAAAATCTGCTTTTCTTTTTTTTTGTAGAGACGGAGTCTTACTTTGTCACCCTCAGTAGAGTGCTGTAGTGTCACAGCTCACAGCAATCTCCAATTCCTGAGCTTAAGTGACTCTCTTGCCTCAGTCTCCTGAGTACCTGGGACTAAGGTGCCTGCCACAACGCCTGGCTATTTTTTTGTTGCAGTTTGGCCGGGGCCAGGTTTGAACCACTACCCTTGGTATATGGGACCGGGGCCCTACCCACCTACTTCAACATTTCACTCTGGTTGTAGTCAACGTGCACCTTGAATATTCTATCTGTTAGCTCACTTGTTCACTAGTGTAGAATGGTGACAATATTAGACAAATTTCTCTGAATTTGCTTTGTACTCCAGAAGTGGTACCTCTATCAAAATTTGCCTGATAGAAATTAAAATTTTGACTAAAGGATCTGAAAGTATTTCTCAGACAGATTAAGGCTTGTATTGCTAACAAGTATTTCTAAAGTAAGACTGTCTCCAGTAATTTATATCAGTGCATAACTACCTTTCAATTCAGACAACTTTCTCTTAGCCTATATCCTATACACACTAATATATGCATTTTATTTTACTCTTTACATACATTAATTTTTACGGTCTTAACATATTATGAAGAAAAATCTAAAAGTAATCCTACTTATGCATGACAATGTCAACTTCTACATCTGTGGAAGAAAATTAAGAAAGTCAGTGAGCCTACAAATGATTTATTATGTATATTTGAAAGCACAGTGAACCTCTTAGACATATAAAATATTTAATAGCTAAACTGCCCAACAAATGGAACATCCACTACAGTGATTCCCCATCATGGCAACATAATCAAATTGTGGTTAAAAACTGTGTCCTGTGTCATTGTGTTTATTGAATATGTGTGTTAGCTTGTAGCTGGAAATTCCAATATGGAAGATGAAACTTATGTATTTGAATTCTAAAAATGCTTCATAGGTAATTCTGATGTACATTTCATGTGAAAAACATCTCATATGTTCATATGAAAATTAAGGGATATTCTATGAACCAGCAGTACTGAGCATAAACAATAACTATTCAGAGTAAACAGAAAGGAAAATGACAACATTCTCTAAAGAATTTCCTGAAACTGAACTCAGGGAAGCTGATTTGCTTTTGTTTTTTGCTTATGTGTTTTTCTGGATTTATTTATTTTGTTTTATCAGTGATACTCGTATTTTTATTTTGGTGATTTTAGTGTCTCGTTTTGTTTTTGTTCTTGTTCCTTACTTTGGGGGAAGAACAAATTGAAAATATCCACTATCAAAAGCCACAGTACTTAGGAGAAAATTTTTTTCAGTGTTACCCTTACTGGCTACTCTTTTATTTTAGTAAGGTGTAAAGATGAAAACACATAACTAGAGTACAAGTTTAAATTATTGTTTTTTTTAAAAAAAAGGAGTTACAAAGACTTATGTGTATTATTGGAATCCAGAGCCTTAGATATGAAAAATATTATCTGGGAAATAAATCAGTATATAGAGCATCTAGTCAACCACAGAACTCAGAACAATCTGTGCTGGTGGGTGGAAAAGTGGCCCATCTTATTTCAAGAATGTGGGTGATGCTTGCCAAAATAATAGAGTTGTTAAAGTATGTTTTTAAAAGACACCAATTAATCAGTACATTCACGGGATATTTCCTCAAAATAAAAAAATATAATAGAAGTGAAAAAAATCAATGTCTAAGCTTCTAATTACAAACAAGGATAACTATAAGTGGTTACTTAGAAAATTAAATCCAATTGAGGGAAGGTGTGATTGGCAAAGCTTTCTGCAACGAACTAGTATTTGAACTGATATCTGAAAGATGAACGGGAGATGAGTGGATAAAGACAGGCGAGGGGGGTGGGCATGAGCACATCAAGCAAATACAGCAGAAAGTACCAAGACTGTGAAGTAGAGAAAAGCTCTGTATATGAGAGAGTATTTGAAAACATAATGAATTAAGGGGGAAACAAAAACATTACGAAAAGGTCAAGGGTAATTTAGTTTAGGGGCAAATTGGTGTGAGATTTATACTCATCAAAAGAAAGTTTATGAAGCAAAAAAGCTATTATGTGAGGAGTTGAAAATATTCTACACGTTCAACTTGAAAAGGTAACCACATGGTTAACCTAAGCAAAATGAATCACAGCATCAAAATATCTTCAATTAACACATGGATGTAGAATTAAATAGTTCTATTGTCTTATCACATTATTAGGAACCGTAAACAAGAAGTGGCCTGGAGAATATTTTCATTATTCTTGTCAAATCCACTAATACTTCACCAAACTGAACATTTCGAATCTGCTTCTTTTCCCCGTACATGCCTATGTCTGCCCGTGTTAAACAGGTAACTTCTCTTACAGGAGATGATATATAGATGGAAGAAAAATATAATTCTATATGTCTTAAAATGATCTAAGTTCAATCTTCAAAGTAAGATTTTTTCCTTACTACAGAAGCTTTTAAAATGATACTTTTATTGCTTTAGCTATTTCTATTCCAATGTGCAATTTCACAAATTTATGAAATACTGTAAATTCCGGAGGTCTGACTCTCCATCTACGTCTTTTACTTGGAAGTGACTATTTGCTTTCATATCATTCTAAAAGTGTACACTCATATCACTCTAAAAAGTATATTACACTCAATGGCTACTGAACTTTTACTGAATTTAGATGGAACTAAGTTTATTATCTAGATTAAACCTATTGAAGAAACTTCTTCATTATTCTGAACTTCATCTCTCTGACTTTCCATCTTATATTGCCAAATGACCCTCAAGTTTAGAAACCGGGATTTAATCTCCTTATTATTCAACAGACTGTGAAATGTTATCTAGATGTATATAGCATATAGTAGGTGTGGGATAACTGTCAGATAAATGAGGAAATAAACACTTTATAGGCATCTTGGAGTTACTACTGCATCACAGCTAACTGCATTTGTGGGCAAAATACAGAAACTGCAACTCTCTGTGAAAATAGTATTTTTCTGCATACATGTCGATGTTAATTAACACAAAAAGCTTTTTTATACAATGTCAACCATAGTCTGTGGGCAGTGTGAAATCATACAATTTTGGGAATCAGAATATGGTTACTGTAAACCCTAACAGAGCCTAGTGGAGATTTCATGGTAATAGAAAAAATACTCCTACCCACTGTTTTTTCACAAACACATGCAAATTAATCCATCACCCACAGTAGTCTAGATGTGAAATTTTCTTTTGTTTCTAGTAATTGATTCTCATTATTCACATTAATTCAGTCCTATAAAATCACCACAAACACTGAATTACCTAATATTGAACCATTACTGCTCTTAGGGAAAGTACAGCATTGTTTTTCATGTCTTTCGTCACACTATTTCACCAATCAACCTATAACCCTGTTTAATGCATATTTCTGCTTAAAGATATTTTATTTAATATATATATGTACACACATACACACACACACACATATATATATATATTGCTTCTTGCACTCACAACCAGCAGCACTGTATGCATTTCTGAGTTAACTTTATCTAACACACATATTTTAATAATACTTCAGCATTTTGTTTAAAGGCAATCTTAACATGTCACCAACAAAAAGCACAAAATGCAAAAAGCAGGACACAAAAGACCACATAAAGGACGTTCATTTAAAACAGCAGATATAAAACAAGAAGGCAGAGCATAGTCTTGCCACACCTCAGCTGGGAGCATGTGCATCAGGAGAACCAAATATTTCACCGCTGTACGTGCATCAGAATTTGTTTTGCAAATAACCACAAAAACACCCTGAATAGTGATTTGGGTTTCACAAAAGATCAAAGAAGGTAATTCACAAATACCAAACCCACAAATAATGAAGAATCATAGTATTTCAGCAGTTCATGAAAGATGTACCTCTTTGAAAATATTGGTGGCCATGTTGTTCAAAGACAGGAAATGATGCACTTCTCATTAAAAAATGAAAATAAAATATTATTTTAAATGGCAGAGTAAACCCCTTAGCAAAATGTAATTGTATGTTGAATATCAGTAGCTTTATATTAAATTAAATAAAACTCAATTATCACTTTAAGATTTTTCTGGAATAAGCAAATAAAATTGCTAATTCTTCCCCAATAGATTTTCTACCAACTAAATAACCTTAGATTTATCCTTCGTACCTAGTCTTATTTTCTAGTCTTTTGATATTGAATCACAATGTTTCTAAGTTTTTAGGCAATATATATTTATCAGGTATGTTACTAGAAAGCAAGCAGGGGCAATGAATTTTTCAGTAATTCTTGGGAATACATTTAAATACAAAGCACAGTGTTGAAGGTGGGGCATCGTCAGATCAGCTAATCCTATCCCACCTATCACATGGAAGGAAAATGATGGTAAGAATTATTAAGTGATGAACACATCTGCCCAGGACTTTTAAATTCAAGGGCATACTAAATGTTTGTTCAGCTTGAGAATGAAACATCTAATCTAACACATGATTTAAAAAATATTTATAGAATACAACAAATTGACTTTAACTGAGCAGTATCTGAATCATTAAGAACCAGAAGCCACTCTATCAGTCAGCTCTGAAAGTACAGTATGATTCAAATGAATACCATGATATTCTTTCTTAGTTCCAGATTCTCCGTCTGACATTTCTGCTTTTTTTCTTTTCCTTTTCAGGGCACATTTCTCTCAGTTTTATATTTTTAATGCAGGGATTTTGCTTTGAAAAGAGCACAGACTGGAACAAAGCAAGTTGATACTCAAAGATTGGGTGTGAAAAACAATCATGGGTGACTGCTTGGTTTACCTTGAAAATTTACAGAGAATAGAGGTCTACTTCTGTACATGATTAGTTGCAAGGTGACTCTGAAACAAATACAGGGTTTCTACTTTCTCCTATGGTCTGGTAACGTTCCAAACAAGTTTTTGACCTTCCAAGGCACAACAGTAAGTTGCAGGCACATAGGGGTTATTAAAAAAGTCTGTTAAATAATTGTTAAATAGTTAAATGATGGCGTTGATTTAAATAAGGCCTTGAAGTACATTTACAGGCACACCTGTTTTTTTCCTTCTTCATCAGTATTTTAATTCCAAATTAATCACTTGAGCCACAACTTGCCCAAATTAGTACAACATCAAGTTTCTCATTCTCGGGACCTAAAATTAACTAAAAAGGCTGGCATTTTAATCAGCCCCATGTCAGGTCTGTCTCCAAAGGTTTGCTTGGAGAACCTAATCATCCAAAAGCAGACACAAACTTTTGGCTATTCCTGAATGTTGCACTGCCACATAAGTCACATTTTAATTTTTTTTTTAAATTTCAGAATATTACAGGGATACAGATACTTTGTTTGCATGAATTGCTCTTGCACAGAAGTCACTTTTGAAGCAGGTTGTGGTGAACCTTTTGTTGTGTATTTGTTCTTTAATAGAGCCTTTGCTCAACCATATCCCTTCAGAGACACAGAAGTTAGTGAGAATATGATTTCACCAACTTGTTTGGCTGAGAATCTTTGGTGGGTATTTAAAGTCAGAGCATTCTGTTTTGTTTTGTCCTGCCCAGACCCTGTGCCCAAGTATGACCTCCTGGGGAGGGTCTCTGTTCAAACGAAGGCGAAGAGTCCAGATTTAGCCATAGACAGGGACAAACCCAGCACTCCTGTGGGGCCCATCAGGCCTAGAGATTAAGCTAAGACATAAGTCCAGACTCCATTTTCCTTTGTGATGAGTTCTTCATCAGTGATCCTGGCACAAGTACAGCCAGCAAATTTAAGTTAGAATCATTTCTAATAGAGCAATTATAATAACACTGTGCCTCAAGGGTAATGAGGTCCTTTATCCTTTCCTACCAGGAAAATTGTTTTGCATCAGTACAAAAACAATAAAAAAGAGCACTATAAATCACAAAACATCAATCATAAAAGATTCCTACGACAATATGATCTACTACCCTTAGACTTAGATGTGTCCTCAGGATAACTTGATTTTCTAACCAGACAGAAAAATCAGCTACAAGTTTAAACTTCCCCTGAGGTCAGAAAAACCTTCCTTTGTGCCTTAAAGAGGCACATACCATGCCTTCTACAACAGCAGGGACATTGCTCTTGTCACCAACCATATGGGCTTGGAGGAGTACCCTGAACCTGGAATGACTGAATCCCTAATTGTGGCCTTTTGAAACACTGCACAAGGATTGCAGAGAGGCTGTGCCTAGACTCCTGTCCCACTGTGAGATAATAAATGTTTGTGGTTTTAAACCATTAAGTTCGTGGTAATTTGTTTCACAGCAATAGATAACTAATGTGCCTCTCAAAATTCACACTGTTAATGGGTGTTGGAGTCAGACATTGAAGCCACGGTTGCCAGATACCAAAGACCAAGTAGTCATTCTAATGAATAATTGATATAATATTCAGTAGAAGCATGAAAAGAAAAATACATGAGAGAGACAGACATACACCTACTCGTAGAAATTTTAACAAACCTAGAAATGCATGGATTCCAGATATTTAATATTGAAAACCACAAAAGTCACTAATTCAGAGAGGTGCAGTCTACAAGTGCTTGTTTAACCAGTGATGTTAAGTTTTAAAGGGGGCATTTAAACTCTCTGATGGAACAGAGAGTGCAAAATTACAAATACTGGATAATGCATGTTGACAATATTATATAATATATTTTAAAAATTAACTAGAAGCGCTGGGTGCAGTGGCTCATGCCTGTAATCCTAGCAGTCTGGGAGGCTGACACGGGTGCATTGCCTGAGTTCACAGGTTAGAGACCAGCCCGAGCCAGAGTGAGACCTCATCTCTAAAAATAACCAGGCATTGTGGCAGGTGCCTGTAATCCCAGCTACTCCGGAGGCTAAGGCAAGAGAATTACCTAAGCCCATGAGTTTGTGGTTGCTGTGAGTTGTGATGCCAAAGCACTCTACGGAGGGTGACGACATGAGACTCTGTCTCAAAAATAAATAAATAAATGAAAACTTTAAAAAATAAAAATGAACTAGAACATAAGTGAGAATCCCTTTCATTTGATATTCTTTAAAATCATGCTTTCAAATCCTAAGCTAATTTTCCTCTAAACATCAACTTGACATTTCAGTCTTGCGCAGTTTTACATTTCCTAGGCGGATCTAATACATTGCCCTTCTTCCCGTCTTATGCCATGAATTCTTGGCTTGTGCCCCTATTACAGTGCTGCCTGCCTATCTTGTAGGGCTTACTGAGTGGGAGCATGGAATTCAGAGTCAGACTAGTTCAACTACAAACACCTCAACTCATTGGCATATAAATTTGGAACAGCTCTTTACTCACCAAAGTTTCATGTTCTCACTTTACAATGGAAATAATAATAAGTTCCCAATAGTTCATGTTGCTAAAATTATCAATTTTCATAATGTTTCTATATGGCTTCCTATATACCTATAACATCAAACACTCATGAACAAATTTCCCTTTGCTATTACTTCTATCATTGGTGGCTACTTAATGTTTAGGCACAAGGTCTGAAAACAATAGGCATGTGGGACAAACTCTTTTAAATAGCCATGCTTAGCTCTGCATCAGAAATCATGACTCTCCTTGGATAGATTTTAAAGATCTCAAGAGCAATTCATGTCCTATAGATATCTGCTGTGTGCCGGGAACAGCAGCGGACAGGAGTGTCTCAGGGCCATCTTCTCAGTCTCTGCTCCTAACCCCTGGGGAATTACACACGGAGAAACTACTATAGATAAAAAACAACAGAAGTACAAAACTAGATTTCTTTTTGTTTGTTTCTGTTGTTCACACACAGTGACAGTAAGCCACCAAGATTTCTTGATTCCATCATTCCCAAAGCAGTGCTTCGCAAACTTGTGATCCACGCAGAACACTCGGAGACTTGCTGGAGCATTGTGAAAACTGTGTTGGGTCACTTCCCTGCTTGGCAACGCTGAGTTCCGCTCAGAGTGAGCTCTACCAGTTTACACAGAGGCAGCTAGAAATTGCGACACCCAGGCTAGATTGAGGCCTTTAGACTAGACCCATGCTTGTGGGCTTTGGACATCGCACAAAGCAGCCAAAAAATGTGGCCCAAATGTCTTATTCATAAAGAAAGGTAACTTGAAATACAGAATCACACAAATAGACCGTATATTACTCTCAACCATAAACCAAGAAGGAAAAATTGAAATTCAAGTTCATGTCACCCAGGGGTGCATCATCCAAATTTATACCTGTATGTCCATAAATCCAAAGACTAAGTCCAGGATTAAAGAAAAAGTTGTAACTCTTGAAAAAGTAAGCATAAGAGTAGTTTGGGAGTACATTCAGATCATGGAGTGCTGTGGAAAGCACTGAGAATGATACATAAAAAATGCTTAAATCTCAGTTACCACGCATCATACCTTAGCAATAATATGCTTCATATATATAATTGGGAGACTGATGTGGCTCATGTAGCATGGCCTACGACATATGTCTAGGTAAAAATACACATGAGACAACTGAAACTTACATAAAACCAGTCATACTCATTCCAGAATGCTTATGACCCTTCCTCAGAGGTCAGTATCTGCACTTGCACTCTTGCTGACTTTGAGGGCTAACATATCCTTTACCTTCCTTAAAGAATGTTAGTTTTCTCTCTGAATTATTATCAAACTGACACATAGAAAATCTGACTCCTGATGGTTCAACTTCGAATTTTTTGACTTTATGATGGCTCGAAGGCCATACTCATTCAAATAGAAACCTTGCTTTGAATTTTGAATTTTGATCCTTTCCCAGGCTAGCAATATGCACTATAACACTCTCTCCAGATGCCAAACACAAGCAGAGAACCAGAGTTCCCAGTCAACCACATGATCAGGAGAGTCAACAATCGATAACAACATCTTCCTGAAGAACACTGTGCTCCCAAGCCGTCAGCGAGAGCGCATGCCCCAGTGCTCCCTACCAGCTATTCTCAAGCCTCATCTAAAGGGAGAGAAACTGACCACTTATTCACTGGAGCATCCTCCTCAGATAGCAATGAATTTTGATTCAATACCTCACACCCCCCTGTGGCTCAGTGTGCTTTCAGATGTATAGGTTGATGGTGAATACTAAATGTTTTTAACTTTAGAAAAAAATGGTGACAAACTTCTGAATATTAAATACAAAAATTTAAAAAGTAATTTAAATATGATAAAACCATTATCAATAAAAGAAGAAAAATGTGTTCAGCTTCACACTTGGGTTTTATGGAATTTAAATTCCTTTTTGAATCAGAACAGATTTACTACTACACCAAAAGGGATCTTTTTCAATACAATCGTAATGAATATCACCGTATACTGTACAGCAGAAGAGTAGAGCTGAACTTGCCAAAATCTCATTCTTGGAAGTGTTGCCAGTGCAAAAATAGCTTCCTCCCTGGAGCACAACATTTCAGAGGCTTTAAAATTCTTCAGAGAATTATTGGAAGTTACTTTATAAAAGAAGCAATCATTTCTGAATTTGAAGCTGAATCACATTGCTTGTTCTTCATCTTAAAATTTTACTCCCCGTGGTTGTCTGTGACTCTGCTTGGCCATTCAGTATTTTAAAGCGACTATTTAGTAACCATCTGCCACACATCTCTTTGCCCCCAGTCTCTTCCTCTTTGATCACTATTGATTTTCCAAATGGAACCATAATAAACTAAAAGTACCAATTATTGCATATGTGTTAGAGAAAGCATATGCTATTGTAAATTGTTTCTGAATTAGTAAAGAATCAGTTAAAAATAACAAACTAAATAAAAGTGTTTCTTTGAGGTATGGATTTTTAAACTGCTACCTTTAAGTTTAGATCTATATTGTCATCATTAGCCCATATTTTCTATTTTTGAAAGAAATTAATCATATTTCCCATAAATCCCAATTTAAGTCCTAAGCAAATGTGTAACACCTTTGGGCCTTCCAAATACACTTATCATATAATTTTTCAACTTAGTGTCATTTTTGCTCAAAACTTAAATATCTTTATGAAAAAGAACCAGGGCAGGACCTGAGGCTCAAAGGAGTAGGGTGCCGGCCCCATATGCTGGAGGTGGCGGGTTCAAATCCAGCCTTGGCCAAAAACTGCAAAAAATAAAAAATAATAATAAAAAATAAAAAAGAAGCATTTCATATAAAGAGTTATATGATTGAAATCCTTTCTCTTACTAAGCAAAACTATTTCAACAATAAAACAGTCACTGGTGGCCAAGGGTTGAGGATAGGAGGAAGGGATGAGTGAGTGGAGCCCAGGGTACTTTTTAAGGCAGTGACACTGTTCCGTATAACACTGTACACTTCTGTATATTATTCTCTATGATAATAATGAATTCATATCATTATTCACTTTTCAAAACCCTTAGAACTATATAATGCAGTGAATAATTCTAATATAAGCTATAAACTTTAGTTAATAATAATGTATAAATAATGGTTCACCAACTGTAACAAATGTACCACAACAAAGAGTAATAGGAGAAATGGTGACATGGCACAGGAAGTAAAACTAAGCGGGAACTCTCTGTAACAGTTCTCTTTGCTCTAGATCTAAAAGTGGTATAAGAAAATTTCTTTGAAAATCAACAAATCCTCTCTCTAACTTGCCTCTCCATGCCTCACTATGATTCTGCGTATCAGTTTCTGAAATTAATTTCAAAATATGTGAGAAAGAAAATTTTGAAACCCTTCTACTAAATGACATGACTCAAACTCAAAGGACACGCTAAAGCAGAATTTCTGTCAATGCAAATATATACCACGCATGATGTTGGCCTTTCATTTAGTTTCCTTGTGGATGGAGCAAAGATTATGAAGCTGAAATTTCCATTTATCACTCTCTGAAGGAAGCTGATGAATTAATGATCAAATAGGTGTTTTATAGCTGTTTTAGATTGCTTGAAAGAGTTGATACATACAGATTACTAGTTCCTCATGTTCTCAGGATGTGTGTAACCAGAGTCCCATTTTGTTCATTTTTGTTGTTTTGTTTGTTCTTTTTTGGTTTTATTGTTAAACCATCCTATACTTTCCTCACATTTCAAAAAGGAATTATATCTGTTGCAAATCTCAATACATATTATGCTATTGGCCTATCTTTTAAGATTGTTAGAAGAGGAGGTGATAGAGGAAGATAATAATAAAAGACAAAAAATACCATTTGGGGCTCATAACTTAACTTTTCCTAATGCTAGTTAAGCTATACAGTTGTTTATAATATCTATATGAGCCCTCATTCAATGTTCTTAGGCAAAAATGCAGTTCTGAATATCCAATAGGAATACTGCAATCTAACAGTAATATTTAGTTGACATCATATAATAGAAAAAAAGTGCATATCTAATGATATAATTAAAGTACTATATTTACGATGCACTGTCTCACATGTTCAAATACTTAGCAATTTGAAAGGAGATGCTGACAATTTCATTGATTGGACTTTGATGGAGGCAAGTGATGAAGGCAAGCAGGAAAACAGTTCAAAAATCAAGGTACATCCATTGATGTTGCCAGCCTAATGTGTACTAAGTTTGAGTTTAAAAGGGACTTATGTATAATGCCTTCATGAAGCTGGGCGTGGTGGCTCATGCCTGTAATCCCAGCACTCTCGGTGGCTGAGGTAGGTAGATTGAGCTCAGGAGTTTGAGACCAGCCTGAGCAAAGGATACTGTTTCTACTAAAAATAGAAAAATTAGCTGGGCATTGTGTGGGGTGCTGTACTTTCAGCGACTTAGGAGGCCTGAGGCATGAGGATCACTTGAGTCCAAGAGTTTGAGGTTGCTGTGATCTGTGACCTGTGATGCCATGGCACTCTACCCAGGGTGACAGGGTGAGACTCTATCTATCTATCTACACACACACATATATATGTGTGCAGAAAATACATTAATGAGAGCTGCTGCTGAACATGGAAATCCCAGAAACATACCCTGTGCTTTTAACTCAGCAGTCACTATATCTCATTGATCAAATATTAATGTTTTCTCTAGGAAAGATTGTCTAGGTAATTGATAGACAATCTTTCTTTGATCTATTCCATATTTTGAATGGAAGAAAAAAACTTCAGTTGACCCAGGGAAATGACATGCAAATGGGAAGAAACAAATTCATTACTTCTAACTGAAGGACAATTTAAAAAAAAAACTCAACTGTAGAAAGAGTCTCCCACACATTCATCATTCTAAAGTTGAATTATGAAACTTGGTGATGTATAGATGTGAAAAGCATTGCCAATATGTCAGCCACCTTAATATCATCCAAACTTCTTGCAATCACTGCATTTTCTTCTGTAAGAGCTGTCAAAATTTCATCAAAAAGACTTTTTATTTGGAAAGTCTCCATACAGTTGTCTGGCTATTTTCACTCTCTGGTTTGCAACTTCTTCTATACCAGTTGTCATTTTTGTAACCTTTCCAACAGCAACTGTGCAGTCTTGGGACCAAGATGCAGAATATCTCACTCAACAATCCTCCCACAAACCATCTGTTCCTAGAGATATCAACAACTGTTGGCATTGGGAGACTCAGTTCAGAATGGGAAAGAAATTGTTCAAAATAATAAAGTGAAACTCTCTTAGAAATCTTAGATGCCAAGAACAATAGGCAAATAATTGTCTGACATATAAGAACAATATTATGTAAATATAATAATTCAAGCATGGGAAAATAAAATAAAACACATAAAAACTAAAAAGATCAAAACCCTTTCACTCTAATTGGTACAAATAATCAATACTTTGAATCCCATAATGACATAAATGTATTTAAGACCTATGTACAAATGACTTAATAAAAAAATTAAAAAATAAACTCTTTCACTCTTCTATCAGATTTATACAAATCATATGTGAAAAATTAAATGATAATTAAAGTCTCTTTAAAATCATGCAGCATACAAAATAAAATCTCTACCAAAAATTCATAACATTGGCTTCTCCAAACATAGCTAAATATATTTATGTATGTGTGTATATGTGTTTATAAACTTAGACATATAAAATATATATATATGCATATGTGTGTATACGGATTCATGTACACATACTTACATATTTATACGTTGTTCTTTGTTTATCAAACTTTCCATTCCCAATACTCAGGTCAACTTTATTTCCTGTAGCAAGGAAATAAATTTTCTATAAGTAATTATAATTAAACACAGAAAAATCCCTTCCTAATTAATAACAGTAATGGTAAAAGTATTTTTTTTCTGTCCTTTCTAGTGTTAAAAAGAAAAGATTCAATTTCAGAACAAGTACTAGTAGAAAAAGTATTCACCACATCTAACTAAGTACTACTCCTCCATAAAAACATTTCTGGCCTTTATTTAAAATGACCTACAGCAAAGCTTGGACAAAAGCGTGAATAGACCTTTAATATCCTTCTGCATCTTCATTTGAAAATCGTATTTCCTTTGAGTAATGAATGATCACCAATAATCCTGGGTAATTCAACTCACTTTCATGGGGCAACTGAATCATTTTGAAGTAATTCTGTAAGAAAATTGGTTTTAGAGTTAATTATGCTATTTATTTTACATTTAATATGATTTAAAAAAAAAACTTTGTGAAGTATATAAGAGAAATATTATCCTCAACTTACAGAATAGTATTAGGCAAATCATTCACATAACTCAGAGAGAGCAGAGACTAAACTTAGAAAACATGTTTTGTAATTTCAAGAACAGTTTGAATTCTATCCATAAGTTATGTTTAATTTTACTTTTTTCTAGTAAATTTTATTTTCCTTCTTAATTTTGCAAGATTGCTTACATCTCATCGTCTAGGTGAATAGAAAATAAATACGTTGAAAATAATATAAATTAAAACACCAAAGATATTTAAATATCTAACTAAAAATCTAAACTCTTAAAACACTAGAGTTGTATAAGTCAGGAACTATATCTGATTAGTTTGAATAGTCTTATAGAAAATATAAGAGTAAAAAGATCTTATAAGAATATTATTTTATTAATAAAAGAATATTATTTTATTCTTATAAGAATAAAAAGATCTAAGATGCCACGAAATAGCAAGTAATTCTAAGAAATAATTTATAGCCAGTATGCCTTTCACATTCACTTCCTCATTTTTTATTAACTATTTTGTGATACTTCATCTTGGCTCCTGGTGTGTTCAGTGTCATGTCATTAATACCTAATAGTTAATGTTTGGGTCTATTTAAGCATGAAGCTTAAATGATTTGGGTTTTATGATTAGCAAGTCTGTAACAGTGCTGTTCCTCTCGGTGAGTTCAGACAGCGAGTGTGTGACAGTGCTGTGATGTCGGTGGGTCTCAGAGAGCGAGTATGTGACAGTGCTGTGACAGTCGGTGGGTCTCAGACAGTGAGCTTGTGACAGTGCTGTGACTGTCTGTGACCCAGAGTCAGAGCATGTTTTATCTTGTATGGATTATTCATTACTCTCACACTCAGTGGGAATTTTCACAGACATGAAAGGATTTCAATTTTTCTGTTTCTGAGGAAACATTCACGTCCAATTGGACTAATTACTACAGCCAGTTAGCTCTCAATTATGTGGCAAAACAAATTATGTCATTTGGAAAGGTATGATCATCCCTATAAAGTCTTTTTGTAAATGAGGGATTATGCCAGACTTACGGAGTTTCTGTCAAAGGCTACATGTTAGCAAAATTGATCTAAATGTAAAGTGTGATTTCAAACACAAATATTTCAGATCACTGACTCTCAACAAGGGTAATTTTGACCCACAGTTGATAATCAGCATCTTCTCAAGATTATTTTGGGATACCACATAAGGAGGGATACTAGTGGCATCTAGTAGGTACAGGCCAGGGATTCTGCTAAACATCCTACAAAGCCCAAACATACCCTCAGAAATAATTATTTGGTTCAAATTTTAAGAGTGCTGAGGTTGAAAAACCCTGGCCTAGATGGTATCATGGGCACAAGGACTACCAAACATACAATCTGGCTAATCATAATTCTGATGAATCTGTTTAAAATTTTAATAGCTGAGGGAATTAGCTCAAATTGATTTCTCTCTTCCTTTAGTGTCTGATTATTTTCTAATTTTATTTTTTTCTATTTATTTCTATAATAAGCAAAGTTATATATTTTAGGATAAGCTTCTGTTTCTGTAGTTAGCACATGACAAAGAAATAATTACCATTTCTCTTTTTAAAATGGGGGTAGAGATCCAGAAAGGCCTAGTGTGGATTAAGGTCTTATGAGTTTCAGTGAAATGTTCTCCTCTTCTCCATCAAGTTGGTTGACATAGAAATAGATAGACAACGGATGGATCAGATCGGTATGCAGAGCTTGGACCACAGAGCCAGACTCCCTACATGTGCATCCTCATTTCACTGCATACTAGCCGAGCACCCTTTGACAAATAAGTTTATCTTAGGAGCCTAGGATTTAAAAATCAATGTAATATAACTAGAGATCCCCGTGATGACTCGCACGTGTAATCCTAGCACTTTGGGAACCCTAGGGAGGAGGACTGCTTGCGGCCAAGAGTTTGATAACAGCCCCAACAAAAATGAGACCCCCATCTTTACAAAAATGGAAAAATTGTGGCACATGCCTGCCACTTGAGAGGGTGAGACAGGAGCATCACTTGAGTCCAGGAGTTTGAGGTTGCACTGAGCTATGATGATGCCATTGAACTCTAGCCAGGGTGATAGACCCTGCACCCCCAGAAATAAATCTACGTAATGTTACACAAATATTATACACTTCATTAGAGTTGTCCTTAAAATTAAACACACAATTAATGTATTCAGAAATATAAACCTTCCATATATTTATTTATATTTTATCTCCAATAATAGTGCCCTAAGAATGTCATGTACAAAATTCAATCACTTATAACTATTTAACCTTTTCTGAATTAGTAGAATACCTGAAATTACATGAACGTTTTGAAGAGCTCCAAATGACAGGTGATGGTATATAACACCAACATTTCATAAGATTAAAACAATTCTCAACTTCGTTTTAAGCATCAGTAGAAATGAGGAATAAAAATGAAATGAATCTATCACCTGAAAATAACTAGATATGCCAATCCTAGTTTTTATTTATATTTATTATTTATTACTTCTGACTTCATTTGAAATGTAGAATGAAAATAAAATGTCTGCATCATCAGAAAATAGTTGAACTGACCAATGATGCTTTTCATTTGTATGTACAGATTAGTGTTTTTATGCTGCTGATCCGAATTGCTCAGGCTTCAATAATTTATTTTGCCAGGCTTAGAAAATGCTTTGGGTGGTTTTGATTGAAGTTACTCACTTTTTCATCAACTGTCATTGATCTAAAGCACCCTACACTTTTCTTCTTCACAGTGACTTAGAAATGTATCCTTGTCTTCAACTTTCTGCTTTAATCTTTCTTATCTTAAAATATCTTATCTCACCCTATTTGTGCTGACTTGTACCAAATGACTCTCACCTGAGGATTGCCCTGTGTTATTCACCACTGAGAGATTAAATTCAGCAGGCAGAGAGCTTATTTATAGAGAGACTAATGTTAAGAATTCTACAGCATGAATTATTATATGCTCAACCTTTGATTGTTTAAGTATTGCTAAAAACATTTTAACTCAAAGTGCTTGATTGATAGAATAATATAGCTGTTCCTAATCTTTACTATGTATTTGTATAATTAGTTGTATTTTAAATATGTAGCTAAAGAATGAATGGTAGAAATGGGTGAGTAAATTTTTAGATTTTCCTTATATTAATTCTAATGTTTAACATAAGGAATACTAGGATTGTGCAGTGGAGATTTGTACAAAGGGAGATTGGGAGTTTTTCTTTTTTAAACAAGATATCCTTCAAATCTTGTTGGTAAAATAAGTTCAGTGTAAAAATCCAATCTGAAGAATTGCCTTAATACCTTCAGATTTAAAATGATATTAACTTCAAATGAGAGGATTGGGGGTGAAACGTCTTTGGTGACACAAGGAGGGCATTTCAGTAGTAAGAAACAGTAGCTCTATTCTATGAGAATGGGAAAATCTCACAATTAGGTTTTCTGGGCCACATTCTTAGTTTTTGAACATAATATCTATGTGAAAATAAAAGAGTATTTTTGGAATATTCATCTTTGTAGAGAAATAGCCAGATAGAAGAAGATAATGAAAGCAGATAAAAGACTGTAAGTCAAATTGTTATTTTAATATATCAACACCCAAATCATACATTTTTCATAGAGATTTCTTATGTAGAACTTTCTATACCATATGCTGGGTAACTGAGGAAGTTTCAGAATCTTTTCTTGAAATACCAGATGCCAGGTTTTATGAATTAAGAAAGCAGGGTTTGAAATGTCTAATAATATACCTAGTTCTAAAACAGCGTCATCTTATGTCAACATGAGACACAAATGGAGGGCGACAAAATGTAAAAAACTCTTGCTTTCTTACTTTGAATTATTCTTTATTATTACTATAACTGCCATGATTTAGAAAATATTATTAGTCATTTTTTTCCAGGTTATTATCACTCTCACATGCTCTCAAGTAATGGCTACTTTTATGATTTGGGGGTTAAACTTAAAAGGTTTAACTGGATCAGCCCCGGGTGTATTGGAGAAAATGTGTCATTGAAGCTTGAAATGAAAACTTAACTTCTCTTCTTCAACTTACTGTCCTTCTACTTCCATGTATTCGACTCGAATGAGCACAGCACAGGAAAGAGATCCAGATGCTGTTTCCTTCTCAACATTAACACCCTAGTTGGCCTTAGGTCAGTAAATCATTTAGTTGGGATCTTTACCCAAATTGTATGCTAATTGAAAAATAACTTTGCTTTTTCTTAAATGTAAATTTTGAAAGCTCTATAAATTAAATGCTTTTTAAAAATACCTTTTCTTAATAGAAATTAAACAAACCATGACATTATGAATTAGAATTTGATGTGCCTTTAGCCTATGTTTGATTCATGAAGTTTTGCAGTTCAACATTTAATACATTTTGGTAATGATTTGATTTGCATATCTGGTTTAGGACAAGCCACTCAAATTTATAACAATTTTTTTCAGGTTTGCTTTGGTCAAGAATTCCTAGAAGATGCAGCAGAGATTCATAAAGTGTTTTGGAAAAGACCAGAAAGATCAAAGTCTTGGAAAGCTTTAGGAAAATGCAGTTGGTTTTAACTTATTAATTCTTATTTTCTTAAAAGGTCAAACAAAGCTTACAGATTTTAAGAATCTTGTACTTGGGCTCGTAGCCTGTGGCTCAATCGGCTAAGGTGCCAGCCACGTACACCTAAGGTGGAGGGTTAGAATCCCCAGCCTAGGCCCGCCAAACAACAATGATGGCTGCAACCAAAAAAAATGGCCGGGCGTTGTGACGGGCACCTGTGGTCCCAGCTACTTGGGAGGCAGAGGCAGGAGACTTGCTTGAGCCCAGGAGTTGGAGGTTGCTATGAGCTGTGATGCCATGGCACTCTACCCACGGGGATAGTTTGAGGCTCCGTCTCAAAAAAAAAAAAAAAGAATCTTGTACTTGAATGCACCCCCAAAGTCGTAACTCTGTAATATGCAAACCAAATATGCAAACCAAAGAGCACTTGTTTTCTGCACTTTTTTGCTTTATTAAATCATAACTAACTGTGTACAGTAATGCATTTATGGGGTATAATGAGCTGCTTTGATGTACAATGTGGAATGCTTACATCTAACTGATTAACATAACCATCTCCTCACTTAATATTTGTTGTGATGGCTTGGCGCCTGTGGCTCAGTCGGCTAAGGTGCCAGCCACGTACACTTAAGGTGGTGGGTGTGAATCCCCAGCCCCGCCCGCCAAACTGCAATGATGGCTGCAACCAAAAAAAATGGCCGGGCGTTGTGGCGGGCACCTGTGGTCCCAGCTACTTGGGAGGTGGAGGCAGGAGACTCGCTTGAGCCCAGGAGTTGGAAGTTGCTATAAGCTGTGATGCCATGGCACTCTACCCAAGGGGATAGCTTGAGGCTCCGTCTAAAAAAAAAAAATTTTGTTGTGATAAGACATTTATACTCTATTCTTAATAGTTTTGAAATGTACAGTTGCATTTTGCACATTAGGTGAGGTCCCACCAAATACCCTCACCACTCCCTTCCCTTTCCTCTTCCCTTCCACTTTCTGGATGCCTTATCATTCATATGAATGTGTAGGTGATTGTATGCTGATCTCACAATAGAATTGAGTACATTGGATACTTTTTTTTTTTCTATTCTTGAGACACTTTACTAAGAAGAATATGTTTCAGCTCCACCCAGGTAAGCAGAAAAGATATGAAGTCTCCATCTTTTTATGGCTGCATAGTATTTCGTGGTATACATATACCACCTGCACTTTTAACAGGATTAACAGCAAATGTTCAGTA
>CAUYQV010158667.1:0-38116 GCA_963574575.1 Galagoides demidoff | reverse complement strand
CCTGGGTAGAGTGCCACGGCATCACAGCTCATAGCAACCTCCAACTCCTGGGCTCAAGCGAGTCTCCTGCCTCCGCCTCCCAAGTAGCTGGGATCACAGGCACCCGCCACAATGCCCGGCCATTTTTTGGTTGCAGCCATCATTGTTGTTTGGTGGGCCCGGGCTGGGGATCCGAACCCATCACCTTAGCCGAACCCATCACCTTAGGTGTATGTGGCTGGCGCCTTAGCCGATTGAGCCGAGCCAGCCTGTCTCCTTTTACCAGTAACATTCACCCACAGCAATTCATATGCATTTATTTATCCTTCTCCACAACTGATAGCTGGAACACACATCAAGCCACATATCTTCAAAGCCCTAACCTCAAGGAATTATACCATCCAGGATTCAGGGTGGGGGGAAGACTTAAAAAATAAAAAAGCTCCACCAATTCAGGTTTTAGGGCAAGGGCCTCCAATCCTGTATTTCTAAAACGACTCCAGATACCACTAACTAGGAAAAAGAACTCTGAGGAACAGTTTGATAGAGCACCAGTTTGACATTTATGCACAAAGACTAGAAGAAAATAGACCAAGTCATAGGTAACTAACTGGGTGGGAATTTTCCAAACTAAGGTAAGACCAAGCGCAAAGTCCAATAAGTGAAAATCTGCCCGGAGAAGGCAAATGATGGGAGTGACTGGGGTTCTTTAACAGGCCTAGGATGAAGGGAACAGTGAATGAGCTGGGTTCTGATATACTAAATGTACAATTTCAATCAAGAACAGATGATAGGCCACAAATACAAGAAATGCTCAAAACCCAGAAGCTGTATCTATTCTAACTTTAAACTTACAATTTTAGATTAACAGCCTGAAAAGATAGTTTTCACAATTTTTTAAGGTAGCGTACTAGAACATCCTTCTAAGACCACTCTGTAACAGAATCATGGGATTTCAGATTAAAGAAATTTCAAACGTGTTAACATCTGAGTTCTGCAGGGACTGCAGGTAGAAGGAATGAGGTAGGAAACAAGCCTAATCCCTATTTCAACCAACTGCTTTGTAATAGCTGTCTGAATAAAGTGTTCTAAGGCTCCATCTGCAAGCCTTAGGGGGAGAATCCAAATGCTGGAGGGGGCGGAAGGCTTGAAAAATGATACATTTATCTTGTACACCCTTACTTTTTCGAAATGACCCTGACCACTGTGACAAGGAAAATACCTATACAGCTCAAGGACAACTATATACCACGAATAAAAAGGAAGTGCTACTGAAGTTGGAGTGTGCATTCAGAAGCAAATGTAAGGCTGGGACTGGCAAGTGTTTTGTGGAATGAAAGACAACTCTGCTACAAAACCAAGTGGAATAAATGCACAAGGAATATACACATATTGCTTATTCTCATTTAGTCTCCTACTTCCATACAAATTCTAGGATGCTGGTGTTCTGCAGCATGACAACCAAGACAATTCCCAAAATACTGTCTGCTCAGCATGCTGTCCTACTCTCCCCACAAAGATTCTAATCTAATTCATCTGTATTAAAGTTCCAGATCTATTTTAAAAAATCTTTGGTTAATCCCAAGGTCCAGCTGGATAAGAACCTTACCTTGGAAATTCAAAATTACTTTAGAACTCTAGCACAACATATCCTTGTTTTAAGAGATAAAGCTGGACTCGCTGCCTACAACCACTTTACAGGACCCCCAATTTTCATTTAATCCTGCTCTGGGAATCTAATGGAGTGGTGTGCCAACTACATAAAAACATTTTGACTAAGTATAGAAGAATTGATCTCTTAAAAACTCACCAGCTGAATTTAAGCTTTCATTGTCCTCTTTGTAAGCTTTTTTACACACACACTTTTAAAAATAGATACATGAGTATGTGCTCACTTCTATACATACTAACTTCGGCCTATTGTCTTATAAAAAGTAATCAAGCACTTAGTACTTCGTACCAATCTTTGGGTAGTTCTTTGTGTAGCACGTTAAATACCTACACCATTAATGATCAAATCAGCCTCCTAATCTTTACAAAAATCGGCCCTTTGTATCCACACCTAACCAAGCAGATTTTAAAAATATTTTACTTTCACATTTCCAAGAAACAAAACTTCAATTTGCCTCTTGCCCAGATCTGTTTCCTCTCTTGTAAACAATGTGTAAGGTCCTGTGTAGTATATAAGTAAACTAGAGATAATTTAAAACATATGGGAGCAGGGTATACACTATACACCAATGCTACACCATTTCATGAGAGGGACTGTGGCACCTGTAGATTTTAGTTATCTGCTGAGGGTCCTGGAACCAACCCAATCCCCCACTGATACAAAAGGTTCAACTGTACTAAAAACTGCAGAAGACTGCAATTTCCCTTGCTTTACTGGCCCCAGGAAACTACAACCTAATACCTTATTTTTCAAAGTTACCACTTTTTAACATTTAGAAAGTGCTGAGCTTTGAGGGCTGCTCAGAACATATTTTCAATATTCTAAACACTGTACAGACTCATTAACATTCAATCTAGAATCAACAAACGTGTGACTACTGAGTAAAAACAGGCCATACTTTGGCCTCTCTTAGCTTGAATTTCCATGTTAGGAACAGAGGTTTAAAAAACCCACCATATTAACATATGTACAGTATTCCAGTAAAAACACAATGAAGACGTTCAGACTTAACTACGTAATACAAATCCCAACTATAACTTAAAAGTTAACAAACTGTTTGAACATAAAATCTGATATGAAGAGCTCTTCGGTTATAATTTGGATCCCAAATCCGTCTCCAACTTAAGTTGATTCAAGTGTGACCACCTTTCTCAAGTGAATATTGACACAGGTTTAAATTCAGAGTTCATTTACCAACTTTCCATCCTGCTTGCACATAATTTTTCCTCACATTGTCTATAAGATTCCATAGATAACGAATGTTAAGTAATATAATGCAGACACACAACTTTAGTACCCGCTCCCACTTCCCCAACAAGCAAAAATTTTTGGACCATCTGTAGTGACAGACAAAAAAAAAAAAAAAGAAAAACTGCTACAATAAGATTAAAAATGTTTATTTCAATATGCTCACACTGGACAATTTCTTAACAAGCAGTTTGAAAATGCTGTATTTCACTGATTAACATTAAGCACACTAGGAATCAAACAGCCTGGCCAAATAAACACACTTAGGACATACCTGAATGCCACGTGCTCAAGTTATTAGAAAAACAAAACCTAAGCCTTCTTCAACAATTCATCTATGATCTTTAAATTCATGTGACATGTGCATTTTCTTAATGATCCTCCACAACTCAGTAATGTGACATAGCCTGAACTTACCAAATAGGAAAGTACATTAATTTTGGACTTCAGAATGTAAACTATGTAACCAAGACGTTATGAACGTCATATTCTTTAAAGCCAAAGAATAATCTGAAGCCTGAAGTGAGCATGACAAACCTTACAGACAACAAAAACTGGCACTGTATATTTACTGGGCTCCTCTTACCTTCGCTGCTCAGTAGAGATTTTAATTCTCTAACGTATGACAAACTACAAAGCACTGTCAATTACTAACAACAGTATTTCATTAAAAACATAATATACTTCAATGAGACATCAAAATGTTCTCCAGGCAGCTGCAGGGTGCGTTGTCAGGAATTGGTTTGTAGGACTCTTCAAACTACACGGAAAGACTCACGTCTGGCTTGTTGTGGTTAGACAGGTTTGCCTGTAAAATAAAGATCTCGGAAGTTTTCAGTAAAATCACTAATACCTAATACTTCGCAAGCAGCTTTAAAAACAGTTTTAAGAAAATACAGGGTTAAAAATAAGAATTTTTTGTTCATAACACATATCAAGAGGTCATTTTTTTTTTTCCGTATTAAGGTTAACCTTAAGGTTTAACCCGAAGCAACATATTCCAAGTCTCAAGCAACTTCAAGTTCAAAGCACTTTAAGAGTTGAAGCTGTTTTTCCCTAGGTCAACTAGTTGCCTCATCTCACCTGTATCTCAAAATAATAACAATATTAACCTTTTTTAGACAGAGTCTTACTCTGTGACCCAGGGCAGAGTGCAGTGGTGTCATCACAAATCACTGTAACTGCCAGGCTCAAGCAATCATGCTGCCTTAGCCTCCAAACACACACCATAACGACAGGCTACTTTTAAACTTTTTGTAGATGGTGTCTATGTTGCCCAGGCTGGTCTTGAAATCCTGGCCTCAAGTGATTGTCCCAAAGTTCTGAGATGCAGTGCTGGAGTTATGGGCATGAGCCACTATGGTTGGCCTAATAATATTAAGTGGTGACCTTCATATATATAAAATTGCATAGCTTGTTATCATGCCTAAGAAAATCTTAACAGAACCAAGAACATATAATTTGCCACATTCTAAAGCCAGAAGCTAATCAAAAGTAATTCATACCAAACCCTACCTATACAGCCACCACTTACTGCTAGCCCCACAACAAAACATTAACATTTATGTTTACTAGATTTGAATCTTAGTTCATAATTAAATTCAGAACACAATGAATACTACAGTTTCAATATTCAGGAAAAAAAAGTTAACCATCTAAGACTTTATTAAAATTTGACTTACGCTTTAGCACATTTAAGAAATCATCTGGCAGGCTTCATATCACTGTTCCATTTAAAAAACAATTCTTATGTACTTCCTCAAAAGCTTTAAAATGAAATCGTATGGTTTGATAAGATGTAAACATCACTGTTTTGATTTATAGCCACAGCACACCATTTTACAGACTACTGGGAGCGATGGAAAGGTTTTGTCATTCAAGAACCACAACAAAACAATTTTTAGGATCCCTTCAATTCAGAAGGTTCAAGAACTCAGCTGAAGGACAATTATCACTGTACGATTCTGATTACTTTCTCTTCCTGAAAATTATCTATGAATCAACCCCAGAACGGTTAAATTCTTACCTTTTTTATTCAAGAATCCAAGATCAAGTTCCTTATATTTCTTGAAGAGGGGATATATCAGAAGTGAACTTTTCCTGGTAGACTTCATAATGTATTTTACAGAGATGTTTCCTAAATTTATCAGGTGATATTGCTAAGATTACAGAAATTCACTTCATATTACTGACAGTCATCTTTCCTCCAATACACAATGAAATTCCTCAAATCTTACTGTTCAAACTTGGGTCCAATTTTAACTGGTCCCTTTAAATCAATTCTTAAGGCAATCCACAATATTCTACACATAGACTAAAGTCAGAACACATGACAGAAAAGGCAGAAACATTAAGTAAAACATTGTTACTGACACTTTCTAGTTTCCACTCCAGTGACCTAAGTCACATAAGCCTTTAGTCAATTATCATTGTTACCAAAGTCCAGCTTATGAAGGTATTAGGGAACATAAATGTTAACTATAGACTTAATGAATTAAGCTAATTTCACATTCCCTTCCCACCACTATACTGTTGGCATTCTGGAAGAGTGTACATATACTTTGTCCCACCATTTAGTGTCAGGACATCCCTTTTTATCTCTTCAACTTCCATTTCTTAAGTTGCAGATGGTTAAGAACAGTCTGAAGATCCTGTCCACTTAATGGCTTATACATCATTAACAACCACACAGAAAAACTAGCACACAATCAATTAACAGCTACACATTAACAACTCACGTACTGGTAAAATAGTACTTGTTTAACAGAAACCCTGCCCCCATTCTAAATTCCACGTATCAAATAACCTCTTTTAAGATTTAAACAGAATTGCACTTTTACCAAATTTACATACTTAACTAATTATGTATTAACTTTTTTTTAGATTACATAAAATGTGCTAGGATAACACACTATGTCCAAACAAGGTAAAGAGGCATAAGCTCACTTTTACAGGCTATTTTCATGCATTTACAGATCAGTCATAATGAAAAATGTAACTCAACAAAGCAGTCAAAAGTTATATTGCCAAATATATACAACACGTGCAAACTCGACAAAAATATGACTTTAAGAAAACCAAAAGTTATACATGTTTTACACAGAAAAATCAATAAATCAGAGTTATAAAGTTTTTAACAATCCATATTTCTATAACACTTAACAGTGGAAGTTGGAATCTTCAGTAATATTAAATTTTCAAAATCTTCTGGTCACAATCCCCACCAAACTCAACAGGCCGGGACAAGTGCAATACCATACAGAAACACAGCATTGCAACCGATCCCAACCTGTGTAGAAAGGGGTTTGATTTTCCCTTACTTTTCTACAGACTTTTCACTACCACAGTCAGTTTTGCATGGATTTGCACAGCAGAATATCACACAGCTGGATGCAAACCTGCAAAACTAACCATAGAACAGTGCTCAGTAACAGGACAGTTTGACTGGGCGACAGGCTGAAGCTGGAGTTCTGCAGCTAGCAGTACTTTAAGTGCTCATGATGCAGTAGATAACTAAACACTACCTGCACTATAAGCACTTTAGTGCTACAGAAGCTGTCACATCGGATACACCAGGCAAATTCTACATTGACACAATAAAAGTACACAAAATTAGTAAAAATCATTTGAAGGAAATAGCAGGCCACCATCAGTTTTGCATAGATTTGCACAACTACATTCTTCTTGTAGTGCAACTATGCAAAACTAACAGAGGACTGCAAACAAAAACTATTAAAACACCTATATACTTGCTTGGCTTGAATTATTGGATGAAAACATAACTTCTTATGCCAGAAGGAGCACTTAGGGCAGTAGATGCTAATCTACTTCACTATCTGCACTAGATGCACCTTAGAACAAAAAGCACTCAACATCAGCAGGCCCTGCGCTTTAAAGCCCACCTTGGCTTCCCGAGGCAGCTGTCACCATAATGCTACAAGTGCCTTCACTGCAGTAGATGCACATATCACTACCTGCACTGTAAGCACTTTGACATTATTCTGACTGGTCACAATCTTCAGTTTTACAAGGTGATGTTCTCTTTATTCCTGCTAAATTTGAAAGTTAGAATAACACCTCAAACTGTTGACAGGCAAAAACCATACAAGTTCAGCATAATCCCTAATACAGAGGAGAAAAATAGTTTAATTATCTCAAAGCTATGAGGTCCATTTTGACACACACTTTTAAGTCTTGAAAATATTAAGAAAATTCTTCACAGAGGCAATCATAACCATCATTCTAACACTAAGTGGTGGCTCTTCTTTATGCCTACCCTTTCCCAAAGTATACTTAGACAAAAATAAAAATAAGACATCAGACTGCATATAAATGAGAACTAATATCAATAGGGCAATTTATGTGTACCTTTTAAGAGGAACGCTTCATATCCACGTGGCAAAACATTTTCTTTTTCTTCTGGCTTCCAATTAGCAAATATTTGATGAAATGATTAATAAAATTACTAATCAGACTACACTTCCAGTTTATTAGCTGTAGAATTTACATATCCTGTTTCAATGATTTTTAAACCTAAAAAATTTATCACCCCAGATCAGACCTATTTCAACACCTAGTTTAAAAAGGTTCTAAAAATTCAGTTTTGTAAACTGTTTTCACCAAGTTTCCAAAAACGTGTAAGGATATTTGCGTGTACTTTTACTACCTTAAAAGTTAGCTCATGCATATATGAGTAAATTTCATATAAAAGGTAAAGTGAAAAAAGTACAAATACCTATTTAACTCTTTAAAAACCCAATCCTATCTCATTATTTATTCAACTCAAACATAACACGAGAAACTTGTTTTTAAGAAAAGTTACCGAAGAAAATTAGAATATACTTACCCATTCAGGAAAACTTCCTTCTCAGCAAGTATCCTCAGAAAAGCAGTTGGTGCAGTTAGGTCCACGTGTATGACTGGGGTTGGGGAGGGGAAGGAATAAGGAAAAAAGATAAACATTTGCCCAAAATAACTACCACCCTCCAAATGTATATTTCAATTTTCTTTTTCCCAACTTCCTAATACCAATTAATTCCACCCATTTGCAAAATCGTAGATAACAAAGTCTAGGAGTAATACCAGCAGGATTTAAAAGACCAACAATGCATGGGTAAAAATATGGAGAAGAATAAAGTAGAAAAATCCTTAAATATCAGATACATGTCTTAATTAATAAAGCTTCTGAAATACTACTACGATCAGCAGCAGTCATTAGCTCTACTGTACAGCTCCATTAAGTGGAAAAAACGCAGCCAAGGGACTATTCTTCACCACCCCTCCCCCAATCAAGACCTCGTGGCTGCAAGCCGGGATAAAGAGTTGTTTCCCCAACTGCTGTGGTCCTGATGGTATGTTGCTAATCTTTTCTTTTGGTGGTATTACAGCAACAAGCCTGCTTTCTTCAGTTCCTCTCCCCTTTGCTCCAGTCTAGGAACAGAAAACGGGGCAGGAACACCAGAGACTGCAAAGTGCCCGCCACGCTCATGGAGCCCGGACCGGAGGCACATGTCGCACAAGGGGGAGCGCGGTCTTGCGGTTCCTTGCACGGCCGCCAGGGGGCGGCGGGTCAGACTCGGGCCCCGCCGGACGCGGCAACCCCCCCCAATCCGTTTCCCGGCGGCAGCCGCGCGGCGACCGGCAGCGCCGAGGCCCGAGCGCAGCGGGGACGCGGGCGCGCCGCCCCTCCTTTGTGTCCCGCAGCCCCCCCGAGCCCGGCCCAGAGGGGCGGGGGCTCCGCGGCCGCGGTGCCCGTCGCACGCGGCCAAAGGCCTAAGCCGGGAACAATCGGCGGCGGCGCGCAGTCGCCGCCATGTCCCCTGCCCTCACCCCCGCGCAGCCCGCCCCGCAGGAACATGGCGGCGGGGACGCTGCTCCCGCCGAGCCGGGCCGGCCCTCCCGCGCGGCGCTCACAGCGAGCGGGCGGGTGCAGAGAGCTCCACGCCGCAACCGTGGTCGACTCCAGCCTCCTCTGAGAGCCAAGGCGGAGGAAGTTGCGAGCCCCGCCCCGGGGCTGCCCACGCGGGTTAACAAAGCCCACGCGGAGAGGGGGTGGCGCCCAGGCCGCGCCGAGCTCCCGCGCCCCTCCTCCCACCCTCGCGCGTACAAAGTTTAGGGGATCGCGGGCTCCCGCCCACGCCACGCCGCCCGCCGGCGCGCAGGTACCTCGTGGGCGCGCCCCCTCCCGGCCCGCGGCCTGCCCCATGTGCCGCTGCCGCCGCCGCTTTGTTCTGGAGGCGCTTTAACTCTAGCCCCCAGGAGAAACTTTCCCTGGCCGGGAACCCCGCGCCCCGCGTGCACCCCGAGCCCTGAAGGGACGCGGGTCTCGCACGTCCTCTCCCCAAGGGGCCATTGTGTGCGCCGCGCGCCCACCCGCCTTCGGGGCCGGCCCAGGCAGGGTCCGCGCGGGTCCCGGGCGCGGCCGCCACGCGCACGCCGCCCCCTCCCTCCCGTCCTCCCCGGCCCTGCCCCTCGGCCATCCCGCGTGCGAGCGAAGGGGCAGCGAGTCGTGGCTGCCACACGCCGGAGCGACCAACGGCCTGAGACCCGCCCCGGCCACGCCGCCGCCGCCACGCTGCCCCGGGCCAGCCCGCCCCGGGCCACTCCGCCCCGCCCGCCAGACCCGGGCCGCACACAACAGGTTTCACTCACTCATTGGAGGGGCGGGTAGACTCACCAAGAGGAGTAGCCGCCACCATCTTCGCCTCGCCCGCCGCGGGCTCTCGCTCCCGCCTCCCCACCCGCCTCCGCTTTACTACGACCGGAGGCCCCAGGCCGGGGGTGCGGCCGGCCGGCCGGCCCGCCCCAAGAAGAGGGCTTCGCTGAGGGGCGCGAGCCACCGCGGCGCCGCGGGGGTCGTCCCCACCCCCTCGGCCTCGCCCGAGGGCGCGAAGTGGCGCAAAAGCGCAGGTCGGGCGGCGGCGGCGCCACCTCGAAGGACCATGTGGGTGAATGAAGGGCGGCGGCTCCCGCCTCAACGTAAATACGGACAAGCCCCACTCCCTCATTAGCATAAAAAACAAAGTACTTCCGACCTCCCAACCCGCCCGCCAATCACCGCAGGCCCCGCCCACGGCGGCTCGTTCTTGGCGGCCCGGAGAGCGGGAGCCGGGAGCCGCTGGCGGCGCCGCGCAGCCTTCCCCGGGCGGCGCTCCCCCGCAGCCCGCCCACTGCCGCCCGCCTAGCGGAGCGCCTCACCCGGACACCTCGCGCCACGCCTCCGGCACGCCCTCCGTTAACTCGCTGTGCGCGCGTGCAGACCCCCGCGCGCCTCACGCCGTCCTGGAAGCGCACGTTTCCTGGGGCTTCCTGTGAGCCCTGCTCTGCTGGGACTCGACGTGTCTGCGGTCCGATTACACTTTATTACTTTATTTGCCTTTGGTGGGTTTCTGTGGCAATTAGGGGCCTGCTTCATGCCCACGTGAGCCGAAGATAAGTGAAATTCAGTGACTTCCATATCGAAACGGAATTGGTGGAAAGATAGTTTTGGACCCAGAAATAAATGCCTTACGCCCGACACTGTTAGTAATGCACGAGTCGTTGAAATGTATTTCCTTAACCTGACCGTGTGTAAACCAAAACGCATGCCCGAACAGAGGTTTCACAGCTGCAGTACCTGAACCCCCTCTTATGCCCAACTGCATTAAGTAAGATCTCTGGGCTCCCGGAGAAATAGTACAGCTCGGAAAGAACCTCATGAACGACTAAAGCTGAGCAAAGAAACCCACTCGGGAGCACCTCCTATACACTGTGGGTCAGGAAATGCCAGAATTCTCAGAAACACGGTTGTTAAAAAGTGAGGATTCATAACAGTTACCACAAATGCAGTAATTTAAAATTGACTTTAAATAATCTAGTAAGTAGTTTGGAAAGCACATACCACTGTGTTTCGTGATTTTACAAGTAGACTGCAACACGATTACCAGAAAATGTCTATTATGTTCAAGTGAAAAATTTGGACATTCAAATCTCGACAATGTTGACATTTACTATCTTTCTGACTCATTTTATCATGCTTTGCTTAAATTCAGTTGTCGAACTAGTGATATAAAAACTGATGGATCAAAGTCTTGTTTTTGATAATTTTCAAAATTAAAGATCTCTTTTCTAGATCTTTCTTAATTTGTAAATCAAAATAGAGAGCCAAATCTAAAATTTAACATTTAACCTCTCTGTAACATAGTCATTTATGAGTGAGTCTTTTAGAGAAGAAAACATTGCTAACTTTATGAGAAGTCTGAATGTACATTACTTTTGGTCAGCATTGACTAATATATCGATTTCCTTTTCTTTAAAACTTTATCTTCTGTTATAAATTAGAATGATTAAGGTGAGACATTACTGTGAATAAGAGTGTTTGTCACACTCTCTGAATCACGGGAAATCCCACCTATGTACAGGTTTCTTATTAATCTTATCGTCATCATTTCCTTCCAATTACAAACACGTGGAAATACTATGAGCTTTACAAAGCTGTTTTTAGACATCTAATCCTAATTGTGGAATTTTGACATACAAGCAACTATTTTCTGTGACTATGCCAGAGGAATTTAATTCTTAACATATATTAACAATATTTACAGTAATCAGGACTTTGGAAGATGTAAATTCATTTAAAGTTGGAAATCCCAGAAAGTTTCAAAATTAGTAGAACCCATTTTATTTTACGGGGTTCGCTCATACTGCCTTTCAAAATTAATAAACAAATCGCCTCTAGTATAATTAGAACAACTAAAAACATTCCAATCCCAATGAATTTTAAGTTTAGTCAATGTTACCTTTTCTTGAAGTCACTCCTAGCTAGAAAATCATCCTCCTCAATTTCAGGGGCCACAACTAGATATACTGTAAGGGAAGGACTTTGTGGTTATGATTTTGAAGATCTCAAAAATATCTGAATGGCTAGCAAATGGCTTTTGCAACCAAGGAATGTGAAAATAAAGCTGTCTGAAATGCCAAAGTAAACACACAGACTTCTCAAGTCAGCTAAAACACAGTACTGTTTTGCACAATCCAGAATGTTGTAGATGAAATGAAAAGCTCAGTTCAATGTCAGAACAGTTCGGTGTAACTGACTGTTTACATGATAAGTAGTAGAAAATGTTTTTTTCCTTTCCATCCATGTTTCAGAGTCAAAACATAGATGTTATGAATTAGGAACATATGAAAAGTTCTTCACCTTACTAATAACATTGACAATTTTATTTCCTACCTTTTATTTTTTGATTATGCCATTATCAGTTGACTCAATCATGTTGAATTTTTGAAAAGATATATTCTGTTAAAATGCTCTTTTTTTTAACGTAACTGTAGGATTTAGAGAAACTAATAAAGCAATAATCACAAATGATGAATATGAACACTTAGGAATAATATAGGAATCTAAGATAAATAGGAACTCCTTAGTGTTATTTTAAACCTATGTCTATACATAATTTCGACAGCAATTCAGAGATAGTTTATACATCTGCTAAAGCAATTAAGTATATTTCGCATTTGGCAAGTTGGCATTTTTAACCTAAACGCCTCTGCTATTTTCCCACAGCGCTTATATTTTGGGAGAAAAGGAAACAAATTTGAATGCCATTTTGAAGTTAGAAAATTAATTGGTTATCAACCAAGAACCTTTTGGACTCTTTTTTGTAATGTAGCAAACAGTGATCAATAACACAAATTCAGTGATGAAATCTGGGAGTTTTTATAATCCATATTTGTAAATTCCTGAAAATGTGTAGTTGAAGTTCTACCAAATTAATTATGTTTCCTGTTTCGGATGTTTTTTAAATATTCAATCAATTTGACAATCATGTATTGAATGCCTGAAATTCAAAGTTATAACAAGGAATAAGACAGAACCTATATTTTGAAAAGTTCAAGAATGGCAAAATATTACTAACTCCTGTAAATCTTTCGCAAATAAGCTAAATGTTTCATGCCTTCAAGCAATTACTTTATTTGTTCCTTCCAATTTTTTCAAACAGTTCCTCTGAAGGCAAATTATTTTGTTTTCTTAATTTAGAACATCTGTATTTCATATATATCATTAGATAATCATGCATAACATGAATATATAGATTATTCACTACAGATGGTATTCCAGGGTGCTAATGACAATAGACTTGTAGTGAACACAAATACTATGATCACTTAACCTTACAATTCCACCTATGATTTTGGAATTAAGAAGTTATAAAATTACAGAGGCAAAGATGTACAAATGTGTGTTTTTAAATAAAGAAAAAACTTGAAGGAGGTGCCTTTTTTGTATCTTTAAAATTATCACCGTGGTACTCTGTAAAACCAAATGAGGGTAACTGATTTATTAGGAAAACCAGACATTGTAGGTACTATTTGTTACAATAGACAGTCTTTACCTTTAAAGTATTTCAGTATATATTGATGTCTATTTGTATACAGGTATGTAAGTACGTAAATGGTTTGGATTTTACAAAAGAAGTCTAATGCATTTTTTAATTAAACAGTTAAAGACGGTGTGTAGTAAAGTATTTCACTAGTTTGTCACTTGTTTTTACTAGAAAGTTGAAATACCAAAATTAGAAGTAGCTTATTTTTTAATTTCTTGGTCATAACACAGTGGTTCTCAACCTGGCTGTTCTTTACCATCACCCAAGGAGGCTTTAAAACATGTAAAGGTCTTGCCCTGATTGTAAATAGGTGCAATTCAATTTAGGTGTTCAGAAGTGGGACCAAAATTATTTTATAAGAATGTTCAGGTCATGCTTATGTGACATCAGGACTGATAAGCTCTGGTACTTAGTTCTTGCATTAGACAAAAATTTTTGACTAATCATTACTATTATTTGGCTAATCTTGATAGGTTTTGTGCCTGCGTTCATCCCTGTGGCATGTACGTGTGTTACTGACAGAGAACCGTGAGAAACTGACCAAGACATCCAAATCCCCGATTAGGGAGTTGTGGACATAAAGGTTAATTAAAAACACAAAACCTTCAGAAATAATTTTGAAAAACCGAACGTCCTCAACTGTAGTGACCTTGGTTTATAAAGCACACTGGAAATTTTAGAGTGCTGTTATATTTTCACGACCGTATGAGGTTGCAGTTTAGTTTAAGAAATTGGCTTAACAGTGGAAAATCTTTACTCACATGGATTGTGTTGTGCCTGAAATAATTTTTTTGGAGTGGCAAACTTTAGGTATAATAAATTGAATGTTTTCACTCAATCCCTTAGCAATGAGAAAGGGGTATAGGAAGATCACCTGGGTCATCTATGTAATTTTAAAAATATAACACAGACAAAAAGAAGAAGGGTATAGAGTGGGAGATTACCAAATGCCTCTTATCTTAATTATATAATTTTTTAATTCAATTTCCTAAAATCTTCTATTTTTTTTTTATTTTACATTCTTTCTCTCAACAATGCAGGATTTAACCTCAACTTATAGCAGGAGAAAAAAGCTGAATTAGTCATTTAAGTTTATTCCAGTAGCTAAAAGTTTCAGAAACAACTTAAGGTATGGATTACATAATTTTCTCTTTAAGATTGGTCATAATAACACATATTGCACAGTTGTCTTATTATTTGACAAAACTCTTAAGCACCAATATTCATACTAATAGTTAAGCCTAATTTTACATATGTTGAAGTAATAAAAAATAATCTTTATTTTATATAAATTCCAATTCATTATGAATGTCTTTAATAATTTGCCTTTCTAAGAGTCCTGTTAAAGTTGAGTAACAGTGTATTCGGATGGAAGATTTGTGATGCTTCCATTGATTTATTTCTAAAAATATGTAATGTATAGATGAACTGATACAATTAAAAAAAAACTCAACAGGAACATTTACATGAGACTTTGAAAAAGGGGATACATTTTTGAGAAAATCTGAAAACCAAAGCACCTTACTTCCCCTAAATGCCAGATAATTAAGACTTTTCCCTACACAGGCAGTAGATTTCTGGCTTCTTTTTCACATAACCAAATTTCAAAACAAGTAAGTATTTTACAAAGAGCTGACTTGGTAGAACCAAAACTAAGAGCAAATGATGATATTTCTAAATCTGAAGTGATGAAAGCGTAAGGGCCAATGAATGTTATAGAGTGAGCAGTGGCTTTTCAGTGCAGTTGTCCAAAGAAAAATGAGTTCCCACTCAAGCTTCAAAAATCATCCTTGAGAATGTAAGGACATTCTTCTCTGAGAAATACATGATGACATTGTGTGGGGAGAAAGACCAGCTACGTCTGACACATTTGTTTATAAGAACTTTCCAAAACTACATGGGCATAAATTTAACAGCCAATGATATTAAATTTAGCCACATGTGCTTAGATGTGTTCACTGTTAATATTTGTTTGCAAAATATTTCGAGCGAATTGTTTGTTCTTCCATGGCTGGGAGATCGTAGTACTTGTTATTAGGAGCTGTAGGTAAAGTTAATCCAAGATAGTCTTTAAAGCCAAGTTAAGATAGGAAGAGATGAGGAAAGCTGAAGTTTATGAGAAAGAAAACAAATAGTCCCTAACTCACCCCAGCCCCTATGAAAACAAAGAGGAAGATGCAGTCTCAACGAAAGGAATAGGGTATGAAAAATAGCCCTGGAAGGTAGAAATAATCTATATTTAGATCTAAGATATGTTTGCATGAGTGTAAAAAAGTTACTGATGATTGGTGTACTTTATGTCCTTTATTCTATGTATATTATTTCTCAGTTTGAAAACAATAATACTAACAACAATAACAAGAAGGAATCAGTCTAAGGACCGAAAGCAAACAGAAGAGCAGGGATTAACGAATACATATAAGGATGGTTTGGTTTAATACCTGCTTATTGGCGATTCCTAGCTTTTGCATGTTCTTTAAATGATCATATATGGATGAACTAGTCGCAATTAAGGAGTCATGGGCAGGACAGACTAATCATCACAGATGGTATTTAGGAAACCACTAGTGCCTAATACTAGTCAGAAGAGCTGACTTTTAGGACATCAAATATTTAAGAAGAAACTATCCTCTAACATTAGCCAAAAGAATTCTCTTTTACAGTATTAAGTGTCTAAGAGATGGCTACCATCTTGCATTATCCAGGTGAGCTGGCTGTTTCAGTATGCACTCTTTACATCCTCATCAAACATTAGTTATAATTGTTGATTATTTTAGTACCTGGTGTTCAAAAAAGAATAGTGCCTAAAATTGGCAAAAAGAATTAGCTATTTTGATGTCTAATATAAGCTCTCTTAAAATAACTGGCACAGAATATGTGCTCAAAAAATATTTATTGAAGTAACCAATGAATATGAGAATCCTATCTGAAGAATCACAAATGCAATTTCTGTTTTATGAATGTATCTTTGGAGTCATATTTAAACATAAGTCTTATAATCCCTTCTGAAAAAGGAGACAGAATTTTCTTGGTTTTATTTATACTCATGTAGTATTATTATATAAAGTAGCTTAATTGAAGTCTTGGTAGAAACCAGTGGCATGCTAGAGATTAAAAGAGACCAGAACGAATAGATGGACAAGATACTGGTACTGGAATCTGTCAAGGTTATCAGGCTTCTGAGCTGTGAAATCAGAACTGAGTTGAGACCAACAGCTGACATATTGATAATGGCTGGGGGCAGGGGTGTAATCAAAATGACAGGAAGGCAGAAAGACACAAACAGGAGAGGCCGATTATGGTTAACTAGCTGACTCAGGAGCAGAGAAACAGAAAGATAGGTAAGGTCCAGACAGAATCAGCCACTTGCATCATGAGAGGGTCTTAGGAAACACATTTTATCTGGGATGGACAGAACATTCTTGAACCCCTGGTGAAAGTTCTCTGTCTTAAAGATCATTGAACACTGCCTTTCTCCATCGACCCTGAGTCATTTTGTCATTCTGCTATCACAGTTACTTCTTTACAAGTGGGCAATTAGGAGAGTTCATTTAGTTTTAGGTGGGATGTAAGTTGATTCAACACATTTCTAGGGCTCTCTACACTGTATCATATCTCTCTGACATAAAACTTAAATAGGACACCTCCAATTCCAAAATGACAGCATAGATGCAAGCAGGCTTTATTATGCCCCATAGAAAATCCAAAACAAATATGCGGTCCTGAGATTATCACCAGTTGAGTAAACCACAACTCAAGTAATGAGGATGAGTTAGTTTTGAGGGTCATTGAGAAGTAAAACTAAATAAATAAATGTGAACAGAGGTAAGAGAATCAGAGTTTCATATTTTCATATCCATTATGCCTCTCTTGCCAATCTGCCTGGGGCCCACCATATATAAAATTTCCTCTGACTCACGGTCAAAGGAAAAAACTGACATAAGGGTCAACAATCAACTTCCTCACTATATCGAGTTCTTTGGGAGAACTGTCCATGCCTCAATCACAATAATTGCTGGAAGGAAAACATCCCTGAGGTTAGCCAAACACACAAAGTGAAGGTGAGACTATCATCCCCAGTCCTGAAAACTCTTCTCTATAAATTGGCTAAAGCAGACACCAAATGGGAGTGGCTGTTCAACAGCACACACTGCAGGAGGTACATTCACGGGTTTCCTGGGCATATATCCACAAAAAAACAATAGTAACCAGGGAACCATGAAATCTCCAAATGAAGAAAGCAAGAAACCACTACATCCTCAAGTTAACAAAGCAAGGAACCAGTGCCTGACCCTAATGATATAGTATTATGTGAGCTCTCTGATCAAGATATCAAAATAGCAATTATGAGCAAACTCAGTGACCTCCAAGAGGTATCAGAAAAGCAATTCTGAAATTTATCAGGGAAATTTAACTGAGAAATTGAAATAATAAAAAATAGAAATCTTGGCTCAGTACACGTAGCTCAGGGAGTAGGGTGCTAGCCACATACACCAAAGCTAGCGGTTCGAGCCCAGCCAGAGCCTGCTAAACAACAATGACAAATGCAACCAAAAAATAGCTGGTGTTGTGGCAGGCACCTTTAGTCCCAGCTACTCAGGAGGCAAGAGAATCACTTAAGCCCAAGAGATGGAGGTTGCTCTGAGCTGTGATGCCACAGCACTCTACTGAAGGCGACATAGTGAGATTGTCTTAAAAAAAAAATAGAAATCTTAGAACTGAGAAATACATTTGTTGGACTGAAAAAATGTATTGGGGGTTTTCAAAAGCTAAGTGAAACAAGCAGAGTAGAGAATCAGTGAGCTTGAAGACAGTCCATTTGAAATTACCCAGTCAGAGGAGAAAAATGACAAAAACAAAGAAAAATGAAGACTGCCTACAAGATGAAGACAATTACCTCAAAAGACCAACACTAAGAATTACCAATGTTCAAGAGAAATTTGAGAAAGAGCAAGAAGTAGAAAGCTTATTCAAAGAAATAATAATGGAAAACTTTCCAAATTTGAGGAAGATATAAATATCCACGTGCAAGAAAGTCTGAAAACACCAAACATATTTGACCCACATAAAACTACCTCAAGTCATATAATAATCAAACTCTCAAAAATCAAGGACAACAAGAGAATCTTAAAAACTGCAAAAGAAAAGAAGCAAATAACATATAAGGAACTCCAAAGTTCCTAAAGTTTGTTCATGTGGCAAAAGACTTCTCAATCAATACCATACAGGCCAAGAAAGAGGAGATGATATTTTCAAAGTACCGAGAGAAAAAAAACTTCCCATCCAAGAATACTTTATCCAGCAACACTCTCCATCAAATATGGAGAGAAAACGTCTTTCTTAGACAAACAAAATCTGAGAGAATTTACCACCACCATTCCTAACTTATAAGAAACATGAAAGGGAGTTCTTCAATCTGAAACAACAAAACACTAACAGCAGAAAAAAAATAAAGATATAAAACCACTGGTAGAAATAAGTGCAGAGACACAGCCTGAATACTCCAATATACTGTAATTGCAGTATGTAATCACTTATAACTCTAGAATGAAATCTAAAAGACAGATATATCAAAATAAATACTAGCTACAACAACTTGTTAAGAGAGAGGCATATCTTATACAAATATGTAATATAGTTTGCTATGCAAAATGTTCTCCCATGTTTAATGCACACCCATGTTTTTGGTCCATACTTTTAGGCAAATGCCCCTCCAGAAAATATCAGACTCTCAGTTGAGAGAAACATATTAGGGGAGGGTTAATGAAGATCATGTTGTCCTCCCACAACTGCCTGGTCTGTGAAGGCTGACCTTTCTCCACTCTCCTTGGAGGCCTTCCCACCCAGCCATGTTGTGGCTACGACTGAGTTGGCAATGTGTGGCCAGCATGTAGGAGCTTCTGAGCCTGCTGGGCCTGTAAGGGTCCCTGGGGCCTCCCAGTGCACTCTGCACAGCTAGGCCTCAAGCCTCAGCCTTCACCCTCCCAATTGCGGCTGACTTGCTGGCCCCACTCCTGCTCCCCACTTTGATTATGGCTCTCAGAAGAGGCCACTTCAACCCACTCCCATTGGAATCCAAATCCTCTTAGACTGGAACCTTGTACACCCCGTATGCACAGTGGAATTCCTGTTGGCTCCCCTGCTCCTGACCCATAGTACCATATATAATGCACATCTTTATTTTTCCCTCAAAAATTTGGGCAAAAACGTGTGCACTATATGTGGCTAAATACAATAAATGTGGAAACCAGAAGTAAAAATGTGAGGGATGGCATTAACATGTGGAGTTCTTTTTAGTTTTTTTCTTTGTTTTAATTCATTTTTGTATTTGTGATTTAAAATACATTTTTATCTCTTTAAAATAACTTGTAAAAGATATTTTAGTAAGATTCATAGTAACCATATGCAAAAAAGTATAATACATAACCCAAGAATAAGAGGCAATGATTGAGGCATACTACTAGAGAAAGTCCCTTACCCACAAAACATGACAATAAGAAAGAAGAAAAGAAGAAAAGAGTTTCAAAAAAGCTAGAAAACAGGCAACAACATGGCAGTTGAATGTAACACTAAATGTACTGGACTCAGTTCTCTAATTCAAAGACATAGATTACCTGAATGATAAAGACAAAAGACTCAACTATATGGAATGTAAAAGAAATCCACCTCCCCTGTAATGACACACATAGACTGAAAGTGAAAGGACGGGAAAAGATATTTCATTCAAATAGAAACCCCCCAAACAGGATTCACCTGTATTTATACTAGCTAAATTAGACTATAAGTCAAAGACTGTCAAAAGAGATGAAGAAGATCACTGTATGATACTACATAAATGATAAAATGGTCAATAGAGAAGGAAGATACAACAATTATAACAGGTATATGTAAGATGAAAAATAGAAACATGCATGGCTGTATACTTTCTGGACAGCCCTTATATGCACTCAACACTGGCGCTCCCAAGTATACAAACCAAGCGTTAAAAGATGTAAGGGAGAGATGGATTGTAATATATAATAATAGCAGGGGACTTCTAACAACTCATTCTCAGTAATGGACAGATCATAGAAAATCAACAAGGAAGCACTAGAGTTAAACTGTGTGCTAGAACTGATATTTATAGAACATGTCACCCAATTGCTGCAGAATGCACTTTTTTTTTCCCCATTAGTACATGGAAACTTCTCCAGAACAGACCATATGTTAGGTTACAAAACAAGTCTTGAAAAATTAAAAAATGTCAACATCACATCAAGTATCTTTTCTGATCATAATTGAATGAAACTAGAAATCAGTAATAAAAGGAAAATTTGAAACCTCACAAACACATGGAAATTAAACAACATACTCCTGAATCACCAATGGGCCAATGAAGAAATTGAAAAGGAAACCAAAAAATCTCTTGGAACAAATGAAAATAAAAATACAACATACAAAACTCTATGGATTTGAGTAAATATGGTACTAAAAGAGAAGTTTGTGGCAATAAATCCCTACCTCCAAAAAGTCCAAAGACTTTTTTTTTTCTTTTTTTGAGACACAGTCTCACTTTGTCACCCTTGGTAGAGTCCCAAGGCATCACCACTCACAGCAATCTGAAACTCTTGGGCTTAAGTGATTCTCTTGCCTCAGCCTCCCAAGAAGCTGGGACTACAGGCGCCTGCCACAACACCCTGCTATTTTTAGAGAAGAGGTCTCTCTCTGGCTCAAGTTGGTCTCAAACTTGTGAGCTCAGGCAATCCACCTGCGTCAGCCTCCCATGGTGCAAAAAGTCCAAAGAGTTGACCTAAGTGTTGCATCTCAAGGAGCTGGGAAAGCAAGAACAAACAAAACCTAAAATTAGTAGAATAAAAGAACAAACAAACAAAAAAAAAGATCAGAGCAGAAATAAATGAAATTGAGACTAAAAAATATGGAAGATAACAAAATGAAAAGCTGGTTTTTCTAAAAGATAAACAAAATTAATAAACCTTTAGCTAGACTAAGAATAATGAAAGGAGACCCAAATAAATAAAATCAGACATGGAAATGGAAACATAACTGAGACCACAGAATGGGAAGAATCATTAGAGGCTATTATGAAAACACAGAAAACCCAATCTTCAACATATTTGAAAACCTAGCGGAATAAATTCCTAGGCACATTCAATCTACTGAGATTGAACCATGAAGAAATATGAAATCTCACCAAACTAAGAACAAGTGACAAGATAGAAGCTATAATACTATAAAACCTCCTATCAAAGAAACTCCCAGGACCTGGTGGCTTTACTGCTGAATCCTACCAAAATTTAAAGAAATACTAATTTTACTCAAACTCTTTAAATAATCAAAGAGGAGAGAATACTGCCAAACTCACTGTATAAGGCCAGCAACATCCGGATGCCCAAACCAAACAAGAACACAACAACAACAACAAAAATGGCAGGTGAGTATCACTGATAAACATAGATACAAAAAATACTAGTAAACCACATTCAATAACAAATTAAAGGGATTACTGACCATGATCAAGTGGAATTCATCTCAGGGATGCAAAATTATTTCAATACAACCAAATTAATAAATGTGACATCACTTAATAGAACTGAGAACAAAAACCAAATGATCATTTGAAAAGGTGCAGAAAAGCATTCAAAAAATGGAACATCCCTTTATGATAATAACCTTTGACAAACTGAGTATAGAAAAAACATATCTCAAAATAATAAAGGCTGTATGTGACAAATTCCCAGCTAACATTGTACCAAATGAGGAAAAATTGATAGTCTTTCCTCAATGATATGGATCAAGACAAGAACAACTGCTTTCTCCACTTCTTTTCAGTATTACAAGTACTGACCAGAGCAATTAGACATGAGAAGCATCTGAATTTGAAAGAAAGACATTATACTAAATCTGTTGGCAGATTTCATGACTTTAGACTTAGAAAAAACTAAAAATTCCACAAAAAAACTGTTGGAACTTATAAACGAATTCAGTAAAGTTGCAGGATACACAGTCAACATACAAAACTAGTAGCATGTGTATACACCAACAGCAAACAGGAAAAGAAATCAAGACAGCAATCCCAGTTCTAATAGCTACAAAGATTGGCTCAAAAGAGTAGGGTGCCAGGTCCATATACCGGAGGTGGCGGGTTCAAACTCAGCCTGGCCAAAAACTGCAAAAAAAAAAAAACCTAGGAAACAATTTAACCAAAGGGGTGAAAAAAGTATAAAACACTGATGGAAGAAATTGAAGCGGACACACACACACACATGCATATTCCCTGCTCCTGAATTAGAAGAATTAATATTGTTAAGATGACATTTCTGCCCAAAACAATCTATAGGCTCAATTAAATCCCAATCAAAATATCAATGACATTCTTCACTAAATTAGAAGAAGTAATCTTAAAATTCCTATAGAATCACTAAACTCCAAATAGAGAAAACAATACTGAGCAAAAAGGACAAATTTGAAGGCATCACTTAATCAACTTAAAAATATACTGCAAAGAGGCTCGGAGCCTGCAGCTCAGCTGCTAGGGCTCTAGCCACACACACCAGAGCTGGTGGGTTTGAACCCAACCCAGGCCTGGCAAACAACAGTGGCAACTACAACAACAAAATAGCCAGGGGTGGTGCCTAAGGCTCAAAGGAGTGGGGCGCCAGCCCCATATGCTGGAGGTGTCAGGTTCAAACCCAGCCCCCGCCAAAAACTCCAAAAAAAAAAAAAAAAAAAGGCCAGATATTGTGGTGGGCACCTGGGTCCCAGCTACTGGGGAGGGTGAGGCAAAAGAATCATTTAAGCTCAAGAGTTTGAGGTTGCTGTGAGCTGTGATATCATAGCATTCTACTGAGGGCAACATAGTGAGACTCTGTCTCAAAAAAAAAAAAATACTATAAAGCTATGGTAACTAACTTAGCAGAGTACTAGCATAAAAACAGGTACATAGATCAATGGAACAAAATAGAGGATCCAGATGTAAATTCATGCATTTATAGCCAAGTCATTTTCAACAAGGTCCCATGAACATTCAAAGGGGAAAGGACAGTCTCTTCAATAAATAATGCAGGAAAAACTAGAGAACCATACACAGAAGAATAAAACTAGACTGTCATCTCTTACAATATGCAAAAACAAAATAAAAAGTGGAATAAAGATTTAAATCTAAGACCTAAAAATATGAAACTAATGGAAGAAAACATTTGGGAAATGCTCCAGGATGTTGGTCTGGGCACTTTTTTCTTTTTCTTTTTGGTATAAAACTTCACAGGCAACAAAAGCAAAAATAGACAAATAGGATTATATATGTGTCAAGCTAAAAAGCTTCTATATAGTAAAAGGAAACAATTGACAAAGTGAAGAGATAACCCCCCAAATCGGAGAAACTATTTGCAAACTATCCACCTGATAAGAGATTGATATCTTGACTACATAAGGAGTTCAGACAACTCAACAGCTCAAAATCCCAAATCATCAGTTTAAAATGGGCAAAAGATATGAATAGACATTTCTCAAAAGAGGACATATGAGTGACTTCTTTTGAGAAAAAATGCTCACCATCACTAATCATTAGAGACACGATAGCAAAATGACAATGAGACATCATCCTACCCCTAGTTCAAATGGCTTTTATAAAAAAAAAATGTGGGTTGACAGGTGCTGGTGAGGAAGTGGAGAAAGGCAACCCCACACTGTTGGTGGGAATCTAAAGTAGCAAAACCACTATTGAAAACAGTATGGAGAGTCTTCAAAAAACTAGAAATAGAACTACCACATGATCCAGCAATTCCACTACTGGTTATATTTCTAAAAGAAAGGAAATCAATATGTTTAAGAGATATCTACACTCCTGTCAACTCAACATTTCTGCCAACTCAATTATCCATCAATAGATAAATAGATAAATAAAATGTAGTATACATAATACACAATGGAATATTATTCAGCCTGAAAGGGTTAAGTTTTGTCACTTGCAGCAACATGGTTTGATGTGGAGAACATTACATTAAGTGAAACGAGCCAAACACAGAAAGGCAAGTATCACATTTTCTCAGGCATAAGTGGAAGCTAAAAAAGTGGATTTCACGAAGATAGAGAGTAGATTGCAAGTTACCAGAGGCTGGGAAGGGTGGGGGGGGGGGAGGATGAAGAGAGGTGGATTGACAGGTAGAAATTCTTCTTAAATGAAAGAAAAAGACGTGGTGTTCAAAAGACCACTACGAGGACTAGCGTTAACATGAATTGATTATGCATTTTAAAATCACTAGAAACTAATAATTCAAATGGTCCTAGCGAAACGAAAGGATAAATATTTAAGGTGATGAATTGCCCTGAATGGACCTTATGAATGTAGCGAATTTTCAAATCCACCCTGAAAATATGTACATCTAATAAGTATAAATAAAAAATATTTAAAAAACCCCAAGCACATATGTAATGGAAATGAGTGTTTCTAGAAAACAAACTTGAGTGGAACTCTGAAAGAGCTTTAAGACATCATGACAGAGGCAGGATCCTCTTGAGGTCTTTTTAATTCTGAGAAGATTAAATGCTACATTTTAGTAATACTTTATAGGTAGACTACTACATTTGATATATTTCAGAGTACATAGGAAAACATCAGCTAAACTACATTTATTGACAGATTTAAAACCTCTCCTATGACTTTTCATTCTCATTTTGATTTGTTAGGATAGTTTTATCTTTTCATTACCTAAAAACTGCCAAGCCAGGTAGAAGAGTATTGCTAATTTCCTAGTCATTAAAATTTGTCGACATGAACATATTAAAGAAAAATTAAACTATTTAAGTCTTAACATTACCAGGCCACCAAACACTTCTTCAGAAAATCTTTAAAAGAAATAACAAAAAATGTACCCATTAAAAAAAAAAACTCATCTTCTCCTGTTCTAGCAGATATTCAATGAATAGCAAAGTTGCTTTGTTCTGATTACTAGAAGAAATAAAAGGAAAGTATTATTCTTATACTGCCATTTTTAGACAATAGAAAATTGAGAGTATAATATAAATTAAGTGATATCTTTCAATTTTTCCTTAAGTCTCAAAAGTATCTTAAAACCTTCTTAAGTAGATCGTAAAACATCTGGCATTTCCTTATCTCTTCTAAAGTAAAAACAACTTATACCAGTGTTTAAAGAATGAAATTTAGAGCCGTACGTAGAGGGCTATGTGGGGGCCCAGGTCTTTTACTTACAAGCCTGTAATCCCGGACAACATTTTACCTCTCAATTTTCTCATTTTTAAAAGCAGAACATAAACAGTACCTATTTATTGGGTTGTTTTTAAGAATTAGATGAAATAACAGATGCAAATGATTGAGGGACTTATAGATACATAAAGATTCAATAAATATTAGCTATTGTTATTCATGGAAAGATAAAATATGTTATGAGATTTTTTTGCACCTAGGGCTTTTTATTATTGAAAACGTAGTAAATCATACAGTTATTCTCTAGTGAGCCAGAGTCTGAAAACATTCATAGTCTAAGAGTAAATTATAATTAAAGACGGTGTAGAAATTTCTCACCATAAAAGTGTTCATTTTACTATTAAAGTACATAAAAATATCTCTTCATAGACTTATGTCTACATATCCACACACACTTTCATACGTGCAGCAGACGCAGAAGCCAGCACGGTGTGCGTTCACAAAGCAAAATGAATAATACATTTGAATCTAGTTACGCAAGTGCTACAAAGGCGAGGAGAAATTTATTTTTTCTAAAGTCTTTTCTCTCTGGTTTAAGATTTATGGGAGTGAAGAATAAACATTAAGACCACTTCTAAATTGATACACTTGCTCTGTATCGAGTTTGGGGTTGTCTACTTTGGAGTGTGATAGAAAAAGGTTTTTTTTGTTTGTTTTCTTTTTTCCTTTAGTGGATTCCAATGCTTAATGATGAATGAATGAAAATAATACTTGAGTAAGACAAAGAAATGTAAAACACAGACAGCTTGTTTTCAAAGAGAAAATTTTCTAGAATGAATGGGGAAAACAGCTCCCCCCCCACCCCGGTCCCCTGCAGGGAGGAGATGCTGAATACAGGACGTCCTTGGATGTGTCTATACATTTTATAAAAATGTACAGAAAGTGGATCGTTGTTAATATGCTTGTACCATTTTGGGATTGTTTGTACAGAGAACTGAGGTGAAGAGAGTTGCCAGTCCTTGGGTGCTTGGCCACAGATGGCTGATGGAAGATCAAGATGAGGGAATAGTCTCTTTTAAAAAATCTCTTGAGGTTCATTTGCTAGGACCTGTTTCCTAACTCTCCATCTCAACTCCAAGAGTTGAAGTTAAGGGCTCTTTTTCCCATTCTTTGTAGAATGCATTTAAAAACAGCAAATCTCCCCAACCTTTCTTTGCTGTACTTTTCTTTTCTTACTATGTTTATTGTTTACTTTCTGCCTCTCTTTACTGAAATATAAAGTCTAAACCGGCAGCTATCTTTTTTTTAATCTTTGTCAACCTAAAGATTCTTGTTCATTGATCCGTCTTTGTCTTAGACCCAATTTTATTTTACTCACAGACGTTTCTACTCGTTTCCCTAACATCCTTTCCACCAGCTCTTCCCTCTGCCAAGTAGAGTATAAAGGCAAAAAACAGCAGAAAAAAAATTTTAAATGTTGCTTAAGTAAATCTTAAAGTTAATTCATTTTAAGTCATGTGAGTGCACACATGAAAGAAAAAATGCTATTTCTATTCTAAACTCATCTGGGAGATGTTAGTTCAGTATTACTCATTGTAGCTACAAAAAAAAAATTGTACAGGGAAACACTTCAGTTGGTTGTCATAATTACATACTGTGTTGTTCCTGTTGACTGTGACTCCCTGATTTTCCAAGGGTTAATCTATTTATTCAATAAAATAATCAGAGGCAGGGACAATCCTGATAGAATACAGGCATCTGGATCAATGGGCTCTTTAACTATGCCTCTTTGTATTGGTAGAACCCTAATTAACCATTTTTAGAAATACGGTACTCTAACCAACTGAAAGCCTTTAATAGTCTTCTAAAATTAACTGTGTGTATAATTAGCTATTTTTGCAAACCTTGCTCACAAACTGTTAGTAAGCAGGTCATCAACCACAGCGTCAATACACTTTAAAAGAGGCTTTAGATAATGTCAATTGTATAATTCCCTTTAGTGGCTTATACTGAAGGAAACATAATCTTTCTCTAAGGCTTCAAAACAGTAGAAAGTGAGACAGCACAGAAGGATACTTTGGTAGGTGCCTAATTATCAGAAGTGATTCTTAATTCCTTACATGGAAGACCTATCAAAAAACTCTTTCTCCCAAAGAAGTAGGTTGAATTCAGACAGCACATTTAAAACCAGAAAAAAACAAACTTTATTTTATTTTGATCCAGAAAGTCTGTATATATATATGCATGCTTATTTTGGGCATGCTTGTTAAATTGCTAAGTTTCTGATGGACAAGGACAAATGAAGAATGTTTTTAAAGTGGAAAAGTAAGGAGCAGGAGGCAATTCTAAAAATAAGTGGGCAATTGCAAAGAACTTCTGAAACTAATGCACTTTGAAAAGGTAATGATATCGCACTCATAAAAGTGATATTGTCCCAGTCAGAATTTGTGGAATCATTTTCTTTTCTTAGATTAAAAATGCAGCTGGAAACTGGAAAGTCAAGGAAAGAAAACAGAAAGCTTCAGAAATTTGCTCACAAATTACTGAATAAATGGGATGGAACATGTACAACTCACCATTAGCCTAGAACGTATCTCCAACATAACAGAGATTTCACTGTACTTGCTATATAAACTGTCATGGCCTAGGACTGAAGGCTTGCCACCTCTTATTTACGGAGTTTAGGGGGCAGGATGGGGAAAGGAAAGATTTCAGACAAATTCTAACTTTGGGGGAAATCATGGTGCCAGTGGCTTGTGGGTTATAGTCACCTAGATGCCTGTTAATAAGGGTGTGACTTCAGCTATTCTATTAAGAATAACCTCTTTGGCAGGACCCAAAATGAGATCAGTACCCCTTTAGAAATTATATATAGTGTGCTCCTTTTCCATCGGAAACTTGTACTTTAACAAGCATACCAAAAATATACACGCACACACACCAGAACACACACATACACACACAGCGGAGACGGACTTTCTGGATGAAAATTAAATAGAAGCATTGAGTTCTAGATGCGGTTTGTGAATTCACCCTGCTTCTTTGGCAGATAAAGCTTTATGCATGCCTTTGGTCTAAGGAATTTGGTAGATCCTTAATGATTACAGTGATTAAGTGGCTTCCATAGTATTATTTTTTTAAGGGGACTAAGAACTAGTCCCTGAAAATTCTCTCCCAACTCTTACTTTTTAAACTACTTTAACCGAAAACCCAATCTGAAGGACTGAAACAGGGAGTAGGTAGATTTTGGTATCAATTAATTAGCAGCTTAAAATTCTTATGATTGGATGAAAAGAGATAATACGAGAGAAGGAGAATGAAAATAATGAGTTCGGGAAGGAGAGTGTAAGATGGAAACAGTGTTTGTCTATGTTGTGGTTTGTCTACTATGTACAGTCAGATTGAAACTTTGAATAAGGCACGAACGATATCAAATATTGCTACACAAGAATTGTTATCACTTTTAAGGTCAGATATTCCAAATGAATAAATATTTATAAATAATATTTATGTTTATAATATTTATATTTATAAAATTTTAAAAATAAATTGCGTGGGTTGTAAAGACTATCACGATTGTAACCTTCTCTGTGTCGTTTCATGATGGCAAAGCTACTTGTATAATGTTGCTATCATTTTCATGACTCGCTTTTCTTAATGAAATTAAATGAGTACATAGTTAGCTCAAATATGTTTTCTTATGCTTATCAGATGAATCAAAGTCTCCCTTTTTCCTCTGCAAAACCCACTGACCCCAGCCCACAGAGTACTCACTGGAGCTAGGAGTAGGCTTCCATCGGCTACACTCTGTATTTCTGCTCCCAGAAGTCAGAGTTGGAGTTGGGCCAAATGTCAGTTGTATTTGTTCCCAAACTGGTTCATGCTAGCTGTTATTGTAATTATGCAATTGCATTAAATGTTACATAAACTGATGAAATGAGAGTTGGAAGAAAAAATTTGTTGTTTCTAGGAAAACTATCAAATGTTTCAGAAATACTCTTAACCAGACCATATGATTTTTAAAAAATGCTATTAGTTTAGATATATATGAAAAGCTAAAATATCTTGAGGATAACAAACCAAACATCTTTAAAGATCCTCATATTCTTTTACTAATGTTATTTTTTCTTTTTACAGAAGCCAATATTAGAAATACAAGAAGATAGAGTAGGAGTATGGTATATGTATGAAGGATGTGCCTAATCTAATCAAAACATCTCTTATCAGTGAGCCTATATTGAAGATCGAGCCTTGATCCTACATCAAAAAGACTGCAGAACAAAATGCACACGATTTTATTTTATGTCAATTTGTTTCAAGTATATAACACTAACACAAATAGAATGCAAGCTAAACATTTTGCATTTGTCTCTATATCAATGCACACTGTATGTATCTACTTGGTTAATTTACATGTCATAATTTTTATGAAGCATGTAATGTAAAAACATTATTATAGCATTTAGTAAGTTTGTTGGTAATATCTGATGTTCTCTATGGAGTTAAACGAACTTGGGTCTTTAAAATAGTAGATCAGTTCCTTATACAATTTCTTAAAACGGAGGTCAGTTTGTAAGACTTGGTATATCTCAAGTTGAAGAAATAAAAATATGAGTGTTCAGGTTTGGGGCCGTTTGTGTTTAAACTGGATTTTCTGTAATGTGGTCTGTTACAGTGAATCGCACACTGTTCTCTGAATGGATAATATTGTTTCCTATCCCACAAGGAAAATAAGGACAATGCAGCTATTTTAAGTCATATTAAGGACTCTTATTTATTCTTAAATAGGTCCATTTTATTGTTTTGGGTTAAAATTTCCTATTTTTAAAAATTAAAATAAAAAAATTTAAATGTAACGCACAAAATAAAATTCTGGGTACTCTGAATACCCTATGTTAAAATTTTCCTTTTTAATTTTTTTTTTTTTTCTGACTGGTGCTTCTCCCAATGAGTATCAGAGAGAAGAGTGGAAGAGCTATCAGCTCACTTGGAATTGCATATAACCTGTTTTATTTGTCGTGTTTATACTGAATGCTCTGAAAAATATGAATGTAGCCCCATGGGGATCATCCAGACAGGGAGACTCTTTCATATACGACATATGTCTTGGAGAATTTGATTAATTATTGTTCTACAGTCTATAAAAATGGATGGAAATGTCAAGGGGATTCTCAACAGCCTTGGTTGCTCATGGAGGAAAGGAAATGATCAAGCTTAGGTTTTAAGAAAGAACGTAGTTACTGCCAGTAGACATCCATGTTTTTAGTTCATTTGGAACTCTGTTGACCTAGCTACATGTGAGGAGCAGGGAAAGAGGCAAAAAGTAATTATCTGGTCAGTGTGCACATCAGTAAGCTTTGGAAGTGAGAGGGCAACTCTGTGGAGCCACACCCATCTCCAGGTGGTGGTAGACACTATCCATAAAGATGAAGTACACCATTCATAAGTAAAATCACTATACCCAGACATAACACTTATCAATGATTTCTATTTTGAGATAAGAATCTCTAGATATCAATGGAAAAACCAGTTTGGTTCAACTGATATTTACAATGCTACATAGTTCTCCTAGGAATAAAAAAGAACTAAGATGGATGCTAATATACCCAAACAAAACAATACCAAATAAAAATAACCTTGGCAATTGGATAAGAGATATTTAAACATTCATCCTATCATTTCATATCATTACACAGCTTTCTTCAAAGAATTGCTTTTTTTCATTTTCCTTTTCTTTCCTAACCTCAAGTGATCCTCTCACCTCAGTCTCCCGGTTACCTGGGACTATAGGCACATCCCACAGTTAGAAGGATAACTTTTTGAGACTCACCACTTATCAAGTGTTACATGTGTTTTGCAGCTTTAACTCACTTAATTCTCAAAAAACTTGTGTGAAGTGGATCCTACTATCCTTATGATCTCCCTTTTTCAGATGAGGAAACTGAGGTGCAGAGAGGTCAACTAATTTCCTTGAGGTCATACAATGGGTAAGTGATGAAACCAAGATGCAGGCATAGGCCGTGTGTCTGCAGAGCCCGGGATCCTGTGCTGGTGCCTCTCTAGTGAAGGATGTGGTTGGTGTGGCCACTGTTGAGGTCCTTCTTCTTGCCACCACCTCCATCTTTGTACATTAAGACTACAGACAGCCCTGATAAGGTTTTCTTAGCAGTGCTGTCTCTGATCCTGTCCATGGTTATTCCTTAAGGGATCACCTCAGCCCAGACTGACCAGGAGAATCAGAGAAAGCCATTTGACCAACTGTCCTCAGGAACAGTTATTCTGGTGTAAAAGGAACAACCCAGTAACCTCCCACCTCCCCTTCTTCTTCTTTTTTTATTTTTATTTTTAAGAAGTAAAGGGAAGCCAGGAACTTCTGCAGCTTGCTTTGCTCACTTTTAAAGTCTATGGACCAAATACTTAACTGAATATCCAAGAATTCCTCTTTGTTGGCCTGGCACCGTTCATGGAATCCCATTTTCTCTAATATCTTCATGTCCAGGAAATATCCTTTCACAAAAGTTGGTGGTTTTATTTCTCATGATTACTTAGCAAAATAAAGATTACTATCCTAGTTTTACAAAAGATAAAACTGACGATCAGACAAGTGACAAGATGTATTCAGGGTCTAAGTATGATCAAGCGCTGAGCCAGGAATCCAACCCAAGCCTGTTTAATGCTAATTTTAATAAATCAGTTCATGAAGTCAACATTCACCAAGAAACCTCAAACAGAATAGTTTTTTAAAATTTCAAATTAACATGAGGGTACAAATGTTTAGGTTACGTTGTTTTCAGTTCTAAAGTAAAGTTCAGGCTTGGCGCCCGTAGCACAGTGGTTACAGTGCCAGCCACATACACTGAGGGTGGGAGTTCAAATCTGGCCCGGGCCAGCTAAACAACAATGACAACTGGAACAAAAAATATCTGGGCATTGTAGCAGGCACCTGTAGTCCCAGCTATTTGAGCGGCTGAGGCAAGAGGATCGCGTAAGTCTAAGAGTTTGAGGTTGCTGTGAGCTGTGACACAAGCCCTCTACCAAGGGTGACATAGTGACTCTCTGAGCTGTACTTGAGCCCTTCACCCAGGGGGTGCGCTGAACACTCTCACATTGTACGCCGTAGGCAAGATCCTGCCAATCACCCTCCCTCCTCCTGTCAATTGTCCTTTCTCTTCCCCTCAGAATAATTTTTTATAGCCACCCCTCCTGTAGCAGTCATCTTTCTCAGCTGAACCCATGGAGTGCTATTGAAATGTCCCAGACATGCCCTTTTTTTCTCCATTTAGACTTCCCATGTGCTATGCTGCCTTGCTATACACAGTTCCTTTTCCCAAATCAGAAATCACCATTATGAAGAGGGGCATAGCAGCAATACCCTACTGACAAGTTCCCGTAAATATGCTTTTTCTTTGTAAGTTAGACTGAAGAAGAAACCTCTAAAAGTGCTTACCTGTCAAGCTTTCTTCTCTTTGTGATGAGCACAGGTACCTACTTATCTCGGCTTGAGGGAAAGGGAGCTTGTCCTCGGTGAGGCCGGCTGGCAGACGAGAGCAATGAAGTGAGCACACCTCTTGGTGTCTGTTGGTTTACATATTCAACTATCAAAGTGATCTTTGGAAAATGTGGCTCATAAACAAGAGCCATCATACTGTACTATTCTATGCCAAAGTTTACACTGGGTAGGGCAAGAAATAATAATCATAATAATAAGTTTTAATAAAAATGAGTTTTTTAAGGTTTGGATTCAATCAGTGTAGTATCGTAAATTTTATTTTTGAGATAATAGTCTTCTCATTTATGTGGGATTAAGATACTTTTTTTTTTGAAAGGACAGTAATGAAGATTGAGCAGTGACATTAGTTTTTATCACATGAATAAATTAAAAATCAAAAATGTAAGCAAATAAGAGACTGGACTTTGAAATCCAAATGCCTAGGACTATGCATCCTACTAATTCCAAACCTGGATTATTTTCCACCCAAACATTGATCTTACGCCACAAGTATGTCTTCAATTTTTGAAGTGAATATTGTGAAATTCTTAAGACTCAATTATTTTAAAATTTAATTTGAAGGAAAAGAGAACTCCATGCTGTTCAAGACTTTCAAAAGTTCAGGGGAGGAAATCACCGTGAGTTTGTTGCTCACATATCCTGGTAGGTGTGCTATAGAGACCATTTAAAAGTTCAGCTGCCTAGTGCAGCCTGCTCATAGCAGTCTGAGGGAAGAAACAGCAATTTCAGGTTCTGCTGAACATGGGTCTAGGTGTCAGATCATACAGTCCATGGATAACACTTATCCCTCTCTCTACATCTACAGTGAATATCATCGCATCACGACCTCTTGGAGGAAAATATTAGCAAAATCAAGGTAAACTAAAAAAGAGTTACGTGGGGATACTCAGAGAAACAGTCTGCCAAAGTGAGGTGTGTGAATGAATACCTGCACACACCAGGTAGCTGGAAAAGGACCCAAGGCAGAGGAATAGTGAACAAAAGCTGTAATACTTTTAAGAAGATCTGGGTTCAGGTTGTTCAGGGGCAATCAGAATAATATTTGAACTCAAAGCAGGTCATTGAGTAAAGGTCCATTGGAGTGGGAGGGGCGAGAGGGTCAGAGTGACAGCTGGGTCCAGATGGTGAGAGGGAATCCTGGGCAGCCTGAGTGTCTGCTGAGACACTGCCAGAGTCCACTAGACTTTAACCCCAAGGGATTAGTGGGCCAAAGGAGCCTTGAAGATCCTCAGAGGTGAAGCTTGCAAGGCTGGACAGTGTTAGGAGACCCAAGGTCCTAGGCATGGGCTGCAAACTGCACTTCTGTGTGGAGGTCCCTTAGAGGAAAGCTCTGGACTCCCTGACCAGGGCTGCACTCATACCCTCTCCATTCAACTCAATCTTGACTACATGTAGGTGTGCGGGGGCACACCCTCGCCTTGCTTGATTCACTTTTATATGGTTTTATTTTAAAATGTTTACAATATAGTTGGCTCTTAAACAACATAGGAGTTAGGGCCGAGCAAGGTGGCTTATGCCTGTAATCCCAGCACTTTGGGAGGCCAAGATGGGTGGATTGCCAGAGCTCATGAGTTTGAGATCAGGGTGGGCAAGATCAAGACCCCATCTCTAAAAATAGCCCAATGGTGTAACGGGTGCCCATAGTCCCAGCTACTTGGGAGGCTGAAGCAAGAGAATCGCTTGAGTCCAAGAGTTAGAGGTTCCTGTGAGCTGTGATGCCAGAGTACTCTACTGGGGTGATAAAGTGAAATTCTCTCAAAAACAAACAAACAAACATGGGAGTTAGGGCCACTGACCTCCCACATAGTCGAAAATCTGCTACGACTTTTGATTTCCCCCAAATTTAACTACTAATTTCATTACTGAAGACAAGCCTTATTAATAATGTAAAGTCTATTAATACATACAGTATTTTGTGTGATATTTAGCATATACTGTATTCTTAAAATAATCGAGAGAAAAGAAAATGTTGTTAAGGAAACCATAAGGAAGAGAAGATATATTTACTACTCATTAAGTGAAATTGTGTTATCGTAAAGGTCTTCGCCTTGAGCAGGTGGAGGAGGAGAGAGAGGTTGTTCTTGCTGTCTCGGGAAGCAAAAGAAAACAGGCATTTAAGTGGACCTGTGCGTGTAAGTGGACTGGTGCCATCAAACCCACATTCAAGGGTAAAATGTATATTCATTTATGTTATTTTATTTTTGTATTTCATGTTTTTTATTAGCCAGTTTCAAACAGACTTTGTTTCAAAGAAATCATAGCCCTAGTAGGCACATGGGCACTGCCTCCAGGTCTGGCTTGCAGCTCACCTGGGAGCGTCCCACCCCTCCTCTCCTACCATAAGGAGAGGGCTTTTGTCTCAAAACTGGCCAGCCAAGAGCCCGTGCCCCTCCTGGTTTCCTCGAATCCATTGAGTCCCTTTATCCATGGGCACCCTTTTATGTCAAGTCTTCACCTGTGAGGTGGTCCTCATGTCTACACAAAGGAGCTTCTGCATTGCAGGCTCCACAGGGCTGTTAAGAAACTCACAACTTCAGCTAGCATGTGGCTTTCAGCGTGTGGTCGAGGACGCCGCGATTGGCATTCTTCAATGTGCAGTATTAAGCAGGTTGATGCCAATAGGTTTCCAATGCTATTTTCTTTCAGTAGCTAATCAAAGCTATTCACTCTTCCTTGAGGACTCAGAAACCGCAACATTCATCTCGCTACTTCAGCAGGTGTTTTCTGTATTAGTTGCATGGGTGTTCTTTGGTTTTGGGGTTTTTTACACTATAAAGGGTAGCCATAGGACAGGAATGTGGTGGGGATTTCGCACCTATTAAAGTGGTTTACAGAGTGAAAGCCACTGGGTATGAGGGCAGAATTTAAGTCCCCCATGATGCATATCAGTTTAAACTTCAAGATTCCTATCTTCTAGGTAGGAATCTTCTTCCCATAGTATTTTCTGAATTGCATATTCCCTGGCTCACAAGCCCTTGTTATTATTGTTTCAATACCATTTTACTTCTTATAACTTGCCTTTTCCTGATTAATACTGGATTAACAGAGTGTCAGCATATCCTTTGTACAAGTGGCTTGTTAAGGCTGGTGGGTTGCTCCTTGATAGGTAAGTCGCCTCCTTGATTTCGTTTGTGATTGTTAATTAATGCCATAATAAATTAAAAATCACATAAATAATACAAGTTTGAAGAGAAAAGAATTATTTTTAAGGAAACTGCATAGAATGTTTTACAATACTCTATGAAAAGCAAGTGATAATATTATTGTTATATCGGTTGTGAGTGGCGGAGAGTGAAGAAAATAAATTGTGAAAACGAAAAAGTCAGTTCTCAGCTGGTTAAAGTGCTGTTGTTTATAACGTCTAGCCAGTCTTAAGTTCTTGTTCTAGTTAGTGAAAGAAACTAAAATAGAAATTGTACACAATGCATTATGTGAATGGCTTAGAGAAGAAGGACGATGTAGAATTCCAATCAATGGGTTCATACCCAAAGAAAAGGATTTGACTGTGTATCAAGTAATTGGTGAATGAATTGTGGGTGCCTATGAATATTTATAAATATTAAATATTTTGATACAAAATATGTAAATGTGTTTTTCCACTAACAGGCTAAGCAATGGTACTAACACTGTTAGATAAGTGATTGTATTTTATTTCGAGGTTTTGAATTTTTCCAAATTTAGGTATCTGTTTGCTTTGTTCACTGCTTTATTTGTGAAGGTTCTTGGCACATTGTAGGTTCTCAGTTAATATTGGCTGAAGGTGTATGAATGAATGTGAGTGCTGAGTTCTTCAGTCTGAATGAGAAAAACGTAAATATGTATATATTTAAGATTGCCTTTCAGACCACTGTTAAGGGTTGAGAGTTGAGGGCTGGTGGAGATGAAGAAGAGAAGGAGGAAGAAAATTGTGCTATTTTAAGGGGGCTTTTCAAACTCTCCACACCAGCTCTGTGACCCTTACCTTCAGTGGGTATGTCAGCTTTCCACTTCCTTTCTTTTCTTCACTGGGTCCCACTGTAAGTTTGTTGAGAACTACTTCCCTCATCTCTCCTCTGTATGGCAATTTACCTCTCATCTGTATGACATGTAGATTTAGTTCTTTGTGTGTTAAGATTAACATCTCTCTTTGTTTACTCTGAACTTAAACACACACACTTTGCATGTTTGACTGTCTATTGGTTGTGAGAAAACACAATTTCGTCAATAGGCTATGAGAAAATTACCATCAATTTGCTAATTAGCTATGTGACTAAATTTGATTTCTTTGTTCCTTATTTTCTTTTCTATATGGTGACATATGGCACATATGTAAACTGAAAAAAAAGTGAATACCTTTATGAGAAACAAACCCAAGACACTGAGTACCTTTATCAAAACAACAACAAAAAAAACCCCAAAAGTGAATTTTTTTGTTCCCACTACTCGGTTTGAAAAGCAAAATGTTACAGACACCTTTGAAGGCACTGTGTGCACACACTCCAATGTCACCTCCCTTTCACTCACCTCCAGAAGGAATCACTACCCTGAAGTTGGGGATAATCACTGCCTTGCTTTTCTTTATACTTTTACTACATTTGTATGCATTGCTAAGCAACTAGTTTAGTGTGCCTGTTTTTTGCTAATAGAAATCAATGGAATCATACTGTACTTCTCTGCTACTTAAATTTTTATTTAAAATTTAGTTATTTTTATATTCCTCCTCATTGATGAAGTAGTTTATTGATTTTTCTATCCCATAAATTGTCCCCATGTATAAATATGGTACAATGTATTTATCTGCTGTCATTGGACTTCTAAATTACTTATAGTTTTTTTGTTATTGTTAGCAATATTACTATGAAGTTGGACACATCTCCCTGTGCCCAGGTGGAGGAATTTCTCTGGACTGTGGTGTTCTACACAGGAATGGTCATATGATATGCATATATCAAACTTGGCCAAGTAAAGTCAAATCATTTTCCCGCATTGGTTTTAGCACTTCACACTTTCACCAGCTGCGTGGAGATGTTCAAATTCAACTTTCTTCTTTTTTTTTTTAATTTTTTTGAGATGGAGCCTCAAGCTATCCCCCTGGGTAGAGTGCCATGGCATCACAGCTCATAGCAACCTCCAACTCCTGGGCTCAAGCGAGTCTCCTGCCTCTGCCTCCCAAGTAGCTGGGACCACAGGCGCCCGCCACA
>CAUYQV010158666.1:0-15435 GCA_963574575.1 Galagoides demidoff | reverse complement strand
TATTTAAAAAAAATAGTGAACTTTTCTAGAACTAGAATAAAAAATGTTTTGACACAATGACTAAGCAAATGACATGAAGTCTATGTTAACCAGCTTGATGAAAGTATTTCAAATTGTATATGAAAACACTACACTGTACCCCGTGTTTGCATTAATGTATACAGCTATCATTTAATAAAAAAATAGTTGATCTATTGTTGAGGAAATATAAGTATTTTCCAAACCAAAAACAATCATATCAAATCTATTCAGTGTAGAGTATAAATGTCTTAACACAATAATTAAGAAAGTGATGTGAAGGCTATATTAACCAGTTTGAGGTAAGCATTCCAAATTGTGTATATCAGCACATTATACCCCATAAATGCATTAATGAATACAGCTATGATTTAATTAAAAAAAAACAATTTTGGCAAGAATAGCAGCATTGCTTTATATGTTAGTAAAGTTCTTTATTGCAGGCTTAAAAATGGCTGGATGCTCAAATTTGCTTCTTCATTTAATGAGTTGTGATACATTGTTTTATCAGAACAATATAAAGAGAAGATACCTTCACAGGTGACTAGTTGAGTAGGAGAGGACCTATAGTAGACCCCAAGGTCCTCAGAGCACACTTTGGAAATACTGAGTAACCCACGGTGGGCAATGAGGTTTTAATGAATTTGTAGATGAAGAACAAACCCTGACTGAGGAGGAAGAGTCAGTGGAAGAGACTGGATTATAAAACATGGGTAATGGTAATGGAAAAGCAGTTTCCTTTTTATGGTGTCATTTATTTATCATTCGGCAAGAAAATGATGATGTTATTTGTACTTCCTTTATCTAACCATTTGATGGTTTCTCAAGGGTACACAGGTGTCAATGAATACACAACATCATTGAAACAAACGACTTATGGGGAATAGTTTCTACTTTGCCCTTTCCTCAAGTATTTATATTTAAAGGTACTTGGTCTTATTTTAAAACACATGCGACACAATCTTTGTGGTCCATCTCTGTAGTACATTTCAAAATTTTTATTGATATTCACGGAAACTATAAGAACTGTATTTGTCATCTACCTTCTCTTACTACACAAAACAAAAAGTTAGCATGGTAGAAACTCCTGCATAAGTGTGATATGCAGCGTGTGTTGGTTGAAATGGAGGATTAGAGGATGATTTCTACAGGCAAAAATAGAAAACCTGGACAGGCCAATAATGAGTAGCAAGATAGAATCAGTAATAAAAAACGTCTCCTAACAAAGAAAAGGCTAATACCATATGGATTCATAGCCAAATTACACCAAATGTACAAAGAATAATTAATTCCGATCCTCCTGAAACTGTTTCCAAAAATCAAGAAGGAGGAAATTCCCCTTAACTCATTCTATGAGACCAATATCACCTTGATGCCCATATGAGCCAAGGACACACAAGAAAAGATATATATATATATATATTTTTTTTCAGTTTTGTAAAATGCAATGCAAATGATCACCTTAATACCCATATGAGCCAAGAACACACAAGATATATATATATATATCTTTTTTTTTTTTGCAGTTTTGACGGGGACTGGGTTTGAACCCACCACCTCCGTTATATGGGCCCAGCACCCTACTCCTTTGAGCCACAGGTGCTGCTCTAAGAAAATATATTTTTGATATGTGCTTTTTGATTCTTGCCTCTGTGGTTAAAAATAAACAAGTGGTACAGAAAATGCACATATATGAGCATTTGAGAAATCCTATTCTCATTTTTTCTGGTGCTGTATTTCCTTGGGTATCTTTTTATTCTAGTTGTACAAAATTTGCCAAAGGATTCACTTAAATGAAGCATCTAAAACAGTCAAACTCATAGAAACAGTGACTAAAACAGGAGTTTCCAGGATCAGGGGGTGGGGAGGAAATGGAGACTTGGTAATCAATGGCTCTAAAGTTTCAGTAATTCCAGATAAATAAATTCTAGGGATCTGTACAACATTTTAGACACAGCTAATGATATTGTATTGTATGTTAAGAGAGTAGATCTCACATTAACTGTTCTTGCCACATTAAAAAGAAAATATTTTTTTAAACATTCTATATTTAATTACCACCAAGAAGCTAATGGTCAATAAATACATCTCTTTAGCCTTTATCTCAGTCTTAAAACCAAGGCTCATCTTTTATCCATTTACAAAGCACCTGAACACAGTGAGGCATTTGGTGAATAAATTGTGTGATAATACAAATAAAGTAGCTGCCACCTCCTTTATAATTCTGACTAACAAGGCACATCAGCTGGTGATTCAGAGGTGAACACGATATTTTGAGAAAGTGCCATAAAAGGGCAGGAAAGAAACAAAGGAAGGAGGCAGACTGATGCTCTATATTTGGGAAAAGCAGATTTCAACATATTCAGAGAACATTCTAATAGTACCCTACAGACAGATGCTATTAATGGAAAAAACGATCTCTTGATTCATTCAGCAGTATTTACCGAGGGACTTCCACGTGCCACTGTGCTAGGCACGAGCACATTTTCAGATAAAGAATGAGAAGTCCTAAAAACGAATTTCTCACAATAAAATGAGAAAACTTATCTCAGTCACTTTCCAACTCTAAGATTATGTGATTATTTAATCCTTCTTGTGGATAAGAAGTTTCTATCAAGTGAGGGGAAAAAAACATTGTAGACCTGTAAGAACAGGAAACTTCACAATTCATTGGCCATTAAAAATTCATAACCTATACCAGAACCATGCTTCAAACAGAATATTGGTGTGGACAAGGTCAGTATCACCAAATTTTGTTTCAGACAAAGATTCCCTTACTGTGATATTATTTATAATCATTTCTTCTCATGTGCATGAAGCTACTCTAGGGAAAATATTTATGCTATAATCTTATGTTTTGGTTACAAACAATATTTATTGAGTAAAATTTGGAAAGCATCAAAAAGTATAAAGCACACAGATGAAACTATATAAAGCACATATATTGAAAAGTAACCTGCAATTTTACTACCTCACTACAAACATTTTTGTGGTTTTTATTAAAAAAAAAAAAATAAAAAATAAATAGATAATGTATGTTTCATCCATTTCTTTGTTTTTAAGTAAAAGTATTATGTTTTATATACTGAATGTAGGTCTGTGCTCTGGGAAAGCAAAGTTCATTCAGGATGTGAACCAACTAAAATGACAGAGAAATACAATAATAGGTTGCAATCCAAACCCAAAGAGAAATCGAAATCTCATGGAGATGGTTTGTTCTTTGGATACTGGCACCAATAACCACAGGTTGAGTATTTTGCTGAACTAAGTAAGAGTGAACACAATCTCTGTTTTCATCCACTGAGCGTTGTTAGGTGCCTGGCAAGGAGATGAGAATGTCACCTGGTTTTCACATTTCTCTTCCTGAGTTGCGATGGATATTAAATCCAATTTAACTGATTGAAAGAGAGACATGGGGATAGGCAGAGAGTGGCTTAGAGTCCCCTGGTTTCCCTACCTACCAGGGAAGGTGAAGTAGGAGAGAGGGAGTTTTTCCATTTTAGCTGAATTCCCTCAAGGGTAAGTCTCAAAAGACCTGGAGGATTCACCATCTCCAAGGCAAGATCAAAGTTAGTTGCTAACACCATGTAAGTGTGGCTTATCAAAGGACAAGCCAGTGCATAAGGGATGAGGCTCTGAGCCAGCCTGACCCAGGCCCCAAACCATAAACACAGCTTTCTTTTTCTGTTCCTTCATCATGAGGCTCTTTTTCTTTAATTGCTATCATAGAACTTGTTTATTCCTTTTTTAACATGCTATTGACTATCCCAATAAAGCCAGATTTTATGTCCACGTGAGAGAATGGCAGGCACATTTCATTGATCATAGTGTATAAAAGGGCCTTGTTAGGCAACCATTTAGATCGAGGGAGCTCTTTTACTCTAAGGCATGAAATAGTGTAGAAATAAAACTTGAAAGCTCATAGATGAGGACCAAATATGGAGAGAAGCTACCATGCCATTATGCTAATGTTGGAGCAGGCGTTCCTGGGAGACAGAAGAGAAGCAAAGGACAGATCCGGAAAAGGACAGTCCTGCATGCCAGCATAGAGTAGGCACAGAGGAAAAGAAATCGCATCTTGGTAAAGGGGGCACACTGCAGAACTGGCCAGGCTGTCAGTAGAGCAAAGTGGAGGTCCAGTTCCTGCTGCGGGGATGCCACTGCCTTGGCGAATCCTCCCTATTCTTGCACCTCAGTTTAGTCAGTCATCGCTTTGTTGGAAAGCTTGAGTTACTTGCTTCTGCAATGTGCTTTTGCAGGAGCCTGCCTCCCTGCTCCTAGAAAGTATCAGTAGAATGCAGCATCTAGGGGTGTGACTCAGGAGCCCAACAATCCTCAGTTCAAATCTCAATATCATCACTTACTACCTTTGATTTTGCCTAAAACAAAATTGTTGTGACTCAGTTTTTTCAGTTGTAAAATGAGGTTCATGGTCTATCTGATGAACTTATCCTAAGGATTAAATGAGCTAACACAATGAACACACATTTACCAGTCAGGAAAAGAGCTGATTACAGAGATGGCTCACTCTTACAGGTGGTTTTCTTATTTGCAGTCTGTATTAGAAAGTCAGGTCTATGAAGGCTTAGGTTTGGATAATCATTAATGCAGAGCTTCTCAAACCTTAGAGAAATCCAAATCTGAATTTTGTCTCAGGAGAGGTGGGGTGGAACCTAGGTTTCTGTATTTCTAATAAGCTCCCGGCTGGATTGGCTGTGCAGCAAAATTCAAAGCTACTTGATAGCTACAAATACAAGTTCTGGAGGATTTGGCCAGAACCACAACCCTCTACATACTCCCTTTAATTGGGTTCCATGGAATAAACTTTAAATCCTATTTGAAGATGGCAGTACTGCTTGTGCCTCTCCTTACCTCCTCTCCTGAAATGAGCACCTCTCACAAAGCACAATCTTCAATCAGTGTATCCATGTGGTGTGTTTCCCAGACTCCTGTTCCACTGTCTGCTCAGGCTATCTGGCTGCCAGAGGAGAAGTCCACTCTGTAAGATGCAGTCTACTGGGGTTCCTTTTTCCTTCTGGTTCAGCAAATAGTCTGAGGTGTGGGTAGTGGCTGAGAAGCTGGGTCTCTGCCTGGGAGGCAGGCACTTTTACTGGTTGTAACATGAGGCCCTTTGCAGGTCATGAAAACCACCCAATCTGAGGGTTTAAAACTTAATATTTGTCCTTGGTTCCACATATTTACAGGTTCCGATAGGATAACTGGGAAGTTTTCTCACTCTTGGTGTTTTCTTTATGGGATTAGGAAATACTGATTCTGCATTGTTGGTAATCAAATATGATAGACAGAAGATATTGCACAAACAGATACTTAAAAATAGGTCATTGATTGCAGCAACAATGTACATACAGGAACAAGAGCGAGGATAGCAGCCTATGCAAAACCCTTCAGAAACGCTTTCTTGATTGCTGTAATTCTTAGTCTTTTTTTTTCTAATAGCATACTGCTAAAGTATCTAAGTAATTAAAATTTAGCATTTGATTACCATTTTTATTTCTTATTACAGTCTAGTGTTGTTTTTAATTTTTTTTATTTTGTTGAAATCTTGGTTTCTGGGACTAGACTGTAATCCCTTGCCCCTGTACATCTTACTCATCTATCAAGGAACTCAGCTTAGCACTGGACACCCGGAGCATTCAAATGAAGAATTAGTGGATGCATTTGGGAACCTGGTCATTATTTTCCTTCTGGAAATTAACAGTAACTGATACTGGAATACCCAAACCTTTTATATCTTTAAAGGAAAGGAAAGACCTTCTAGTATATACTGTATAAAAATTCAATTTGACCAACAGTGAAGAGTTTTGCTGTTGCTGTGTTGTTCAGGAACGTTCAGCTATCTAAGGCCTCTTTCTCTAGTGATTTAGGACTCCTAGCAAGGATGAAAAGGGACAGTTGAGTAATTCTGAGGCTTTGAAAAGGCAATGTGAGAGTTGGATAAAACATACTGGGTAAATAGCATGCTGCTTGGAAAGGAGAAAGAGAAAAAGAAAGACAAAGAGAGAGGAGAAAAGAAGCAAGGAGGGAGAGACAGAGAGACACTGAAATTGGCAGAGAAATGAGAAATGCATGTAATCACATAGAATATAGTATATGTAAATCAATTTTTCTCCAAATCCAAAGGGAAAGCATGTTAATGTAAAGTTCTGATTAATAGGTTAATTTATAGAAAGATTAAGCCTATAGTTAGAGCACCAGTAAAATAGGAATATCAAACAAATCAGGACACGCATAATGGAAACACTATGATATTTAATAATTTTCAGTATCAAAATCTTAGGAGGAAAACACAGGTCTATTCTGGCCTTCCTTCTGTTCAGTTGATGGTTTAGTTTTATTTTAATTTGTGTTTTGCATTGCACGTGTTAGTATATGTTTTATATTGGCCATGAATTACTTATATTTTGAATCCCTATGCATATCCCTATAATTATAGAGTCATGGTTCTTTTTTTTTTTTTTTTTGAGACAGAGCCTCAAGCTGTCACCCTGGGTAGAGTGCTATGGCATCACAGCTCACAGCAACCTCCAACTCCTGGGCTCAAATGAGTCTCCTGCCTCTGCCTCCCAAGTAGCTGGGACTATAGGCACCTGCCACAATCCCTGGCTAACTTTTGGTTGCAGCCATCATTGTTGTTTGGCGGGCCGGAGCTGGATTCAAACCCGCCAGCTCAGGTGTATGTGGCTGGCGCCTTAGCCACTCGAGCCACAGGCGCCGAGCCAGAGTTATGGTTTTTAAAGTTCTCAATACTATTCTGGAACAAGTAGGAATTTTAGATTAGCAGGTGGCAGAAATGAGAATTATAAAAATATTCCCAGGCCACACCTCAAGAATTTTCAGCCTAGATCCAAATTCCTGATCATACACTAATTCATATTATGTGATACAAATAATATCACCTTTTGGTGCCCCCAAAGGAGGCAGTTAAATGACAATAGCAATACTGGCCTCCTATACAACAGGAAAGTTTTTAAAGAAAATAAGTTGTTATAAAAATGATTTGTAAGGTCAAAGTTTCTATACAAAGAATAGATCTTGGTGATTGGTGAAATGTCAGGGACTAGGGAAAGAAAAGAAGTGAAACTAACTTATTTCCTACTCTAGTCATGGTAGGAGAGTTATATTATGATATAAACAATACAGGGGAATTGCTCTTAGAATTCAGAGCATTATGTTGGGCTGGAGGTGAGAGAGAATCTATCTAAGTAATATTGTAAGTTCTCCGCACAATATGACTCTTAAACATCTTCATTCCCAGAAAATAGTCAGTGTTTATATACTCTTCCCGCTACACTGTAAGGTTTTCTGATGTAGGAGTCTGTCTTAAACAACCTTTTGTACACGGCATTGAAATGCACAAGATTTATTCGAGTCTGGGAATTTTCTCGTCATCTCAGATGGTAACCCATCACTGCCTTTTTCCTTCTTGATGGATTTCCTTGCCAGAGTGTCTGGGCTTCTGGTTTAGACAAGAGCACAGTTACCAGTCTTCTTTTCTTAAGTAGATTGTACAAAACTTATAACAGTGCCTGGTGTAGAGTGAGTGATATGCAAGTGTTGTCCATTATTAATCTTTTGGCAATAAGTGTTAAATTATGAAACTATGAATTTTCCTCTGAATAAGTTTTTGGCTGCTTATGTTGCATTTTGAATAACATAATTTAAAAATTTGAGTCCTAAGAGATCATATAGATCAACATCTTCATTTTGTAAGAGAAATAGTCAAAGCGAGTAGGTGACTTGCTTTAGTAGTTTCCAAATTATATACAATTATGCTTGATGAAAATAAATCAGGAAAAAAAAACCAAATCTTCTTTGTCTTTTGACTCTGTTTTGTAGGACCTATTATCTGAAATCCCAATTGAGCTTTTGCTATTTTCATGGTAGTTCTCCCTTAACAAATAAATATAAAAAATCAAATACAAGTGAAAATTTGAAAAATTAAGCTAATAAAATTAGAAAATCTGACTTTCACAATTTTCAAATGGATAATTTTGTATATTCTCCAAAGAAAATCCAAAATCGTTTTTAATTACTGGGATAATTATTGCATTTTTAAAACTATTTTGGCAGGGCAATTCTAAATCTTCCTAACAAGGAAGCTTTAAAAAAAATTAGTTCTTTAATCTCCTTCCTTCAATGCCAATTCTAAAAAGAAACTAATGCATGGTTATAAATTCATAGCTAAGAATCAGTTTTGAAATACTGTCAGCCACTTCGGGGTAACTCATTTCCTCTTTGTATATAATCATAATCACGATATTCAGAACTTTCCCTTGGAAAGCTGAAAGAAATCTCAAAGAGACTAACTATGCAGAGTTGACATGCCCTTTATAAAGTCTCATTAGGTGTCATTGAGAAATATGAACCAAATGAACAAAGTATAAGTTTAATTTGTTTCATTAGATTGTGAAGAGACCAACATGAATTAATTAGTGTTAACTACAACATGCTTCACTAATATCCTGCCAACACAAAGATTTCCTACCGTGCCAAGATGAGAGACATGTTCAGGATGATAAGAGAGAAATGTAAGTGGGTTGATGTGATTATTATTACAATTATTGCTGCAAAGAGTTTTAATTGAAAGAGAATTTTAGCTTTGGGGACTAATAAGCTCCATTAAGATCCCAGGCTAGACATTTAACTTAGTTTAACAGCATATTTTATGTTAAAACAGATGCAAATTCATTATTAAAGCATATTTATTATTATGCACACAACCAACAATATCTTAAAATGACTGATAAAGACTTTTGAAAGGTAAATCAGCTTCTCAGCCCCTCATTAGGTTGAAGTGATGGTGAGTTGAGAAGAAGCCTGGGGTGAGGTAAATGGTCATTTATGTGTTGAGTGAGAAATTGTCCTTGTCAGAAGTGTGCTTGTCATTATTAGTTGTGAATTTTAGGTTTATTATGTTATCTATACATTTAAAATTGGGTACCTCTTATTACTAAAACACCGATTGCACATCTGAGAGTGTTTTTCAGCATTGGGAACACTGTTCTCATTCTATGCATTGCAACCTAAGTCCCAATAACGATAGCAAATCGGTGGTAACATTTTTCTCCTCCAGGGTCCTAAAGAGCAAAGTATAAACACCATAGAAGAGAGGCACAATGTGGAGCTAAAAATGGATACTTGTGTATGTGCCACCTAAAAAAATTACACATTAGTGATTTCTAGGGATTTTTCTGTGCCTTAGAATCACATCCAGCAAAGTACTATATTTCCACACTTCTATGTCATATATACTCTGTGATACTTCCAGCCATCCCTCAAAGTGCCTTAAATGGCAGACTCACCCACTATACAAAGCCTTTAAATATATATCCTGATTGCTTAGCATTTACCTAACACATACCGAACTCTTTGGAAAATGTGGAGGAATTCTATGACTTGGCCACTTTTCTTGAATTTAAGGACACTTAATAACATTATTATAAGGAAATAATTATATACTAAACATTTGCATGATGTGAGATGACAGCCAACATTGACTTGATCAGTTTGGGAAGGTGTCAGTGAAGAATTAAATTATAGATGCAGAAATTGCATAAGCAGAGAGATAGAAGAATGTCCCAGGATAGGAAATGGTAGGATGATTGGGGGTGACTTTGACATACACACACACATAAACATACACATATATATGTGTTTAAACACACACACAAATATACATATATATATATATATATATATATGTATATATATACACACACACACATATGTTTTGGTCAACAGACTATGTATATATATATATATATATGATGGTGGTTTCATAAGATTATAATACTATATTTTCTATATTTAGGTACACAAATGCTTACCATTGTATTAGAATTGCCTACAGCCTATAGTAGAGTAACATGTTTGTAGCCTAGGAGGCTAATCCTAGGAAGATTAGGTTTTACTACATAGTCTAGGAGTGTAATAGGCTACACCACCAGGTTCATTCAAGTATATTATCTGATGTTCACACAACAACAAAATCATGTAATGTTTTAGGAGGAAAAAAATGTTACCAACAATTTGCTATTGTTAATAATGAACAATGGTCCCCGTTGTTAAGGGAGTCATGAAGATATATGGTGTTTGTGAATATGTGTGTGCATTTGTAATTAAATACCATTGCTGTTATTATTCTGAGCAATTTATCTGTTCGATCAAATAAGTAAAATAACTCTTTTAAGTTCACTTATCACTTCTGCAATTCTCATCCTTCCTTTATGTAAATCTGAGTTTCTGACCTGTATTTTTTTTCTTTTCCCCAAATACCTTCTTTTCTAACATTGTATTTGCAATTGACAAATAGCAACTATATATATTTATGGAGAACAAAGTAACATTTTCGTATATGTTTACAATGTAGACTGATTAAGTCAAGCTAATTGAGAAACCCATCACCTTTTTTACCTAACAAACTTTTGTGGCAAAAAACATTTAAAATCTCTTTTAACAATTTTCACATATATGCTACATTATGATTCACTATAGTCACCATTTGTGTAATTTGTCACTAAGGCTTTTTCTTCTGTCTCACTGAAACTTAATACCCTTTGATCAACTTCTTGCCTTTCCCCATCCTACCTTCTCCTCTCAGGCTCTAGTAGCCATCATTTTATTCTTTATTTCTATGAGGTCAACCTTTTCAGATTCCACATGTAAATGGCATCATACAACATTTGTCCTACCGTATTTGTCTTTCTGTGCCTGGCTTATTTCATTCAGCATTAAATCCCTCCAAGGTTTATTCACGTTGTTGAACATCAGAGCTTTTCTCCCTCCTTTTGATTCTGAATGATATTCCTGTGCATGTGTGCATGCATCCCATTCACAAAATCCATTTGTCTGATGATGAACACATAGTTGCCTTCCACATCTTAGCTTACGAATATTACTGTAATGAACATGGGAATTCAGATGTCTGTTTTTCATACCAATTTCAGTTTTTTTGGCCATATACCTATAAGTAAGATTATTAGATTATAAAGTAATTCTACTTTTGGTTTTCTGAGGAACCTCCATACTGTTTTTCATCATGGCGAAATTAATTTACATTCCCATCAACACTACGCGAGTCTTCCCTTTTTCCCACATCCTTGCTAACACTTATCATTGGTCTTTTTGAAAACAGCCATTGTAACAGGCATGGAATGATAGTTCACTGTCATTTTAATTTTCATTTCTTTTGATAATTAGAAAAGTTGAACATCTTTTTCGTATATTGCTTGGCCATTCATATCTCTTTTTTTAAGAAATGTCTGGTCAGATAATTTGTCCTTTTTAATATTAGGTTATCATTATTATAATTATTATTTTGTTATTTAATTGTTGGAGATCCTCATACATTTTAGATATTAGCCTCTTATCAGAGGTATGATTGAAAATATCTTCTTCCAATCTGTGGGTTTACACTTCACTCCACTAATAATTTGCTACTCAAAAGCTCAGCTTGGTTCAATCCCATTTGTTTGTATTTGCTTTCGTTGCCATATTCTTGAAGTCATAAGCAAGAAATCTTTGCCCAAACCAATGTTTTGGAGTATTTCTCCTGTGTTTTCTTCTAGTAGCTTTACAATTTCCACTAACAATTCTTGCAAGGCAATAAATCACCTCCATATTTTTCTGAGAACGTCTATATTTATCCTCCTCCTTTGAAAGATAATTTCACAAGGTACAGAATTTCAGGCTGGTAGTCGGATTCTCTCAATACTCTTGAATATTCGTTCTATTTCTCTTCTTGTGTGGCAAGGTTTCAGAGGAAAAGTTGGATATAATTCTTATCTTTGTTTCTCTACAGATAAAGCCTTTCGAGGTCTTTGTGTTCTTTCAAAGATTTCTTGTTTCCTTTGCTTTTCTATACTTTAAAGATGAGATGCCCAGGTACAGTGGTTTTCACATTTAGAGAGTTTTCACCTCTAGCATCTCTTTTGGTTCTTTCTTAGGATTTCATCTCTCTGTGTAGATTTTTCATCTATTCTTAGATGTTTCCTATTGCATCTATTAGGTCTCTTAGCATATCAATCAGTTTTATTTTTAATTTTCAGTTCGATAATTCTACTATCCATGCCATGTCTGTATCTGATGCTTATTTTATTTCTTCAAATTGTTGCTATGCCTTTTTTTTTATACCCTGTAATCTTTTCTCAATAGCTGGACATTTTAAAAGTAACTTCAGCTCATTGGCCTTTAGTAATGTGGTAAGTATTTTATATTCTATGAATAGGTCTCAGTCTTTAGTGAGCCTATGGTTTTGTTCTTTGTGTGTGTGTGTGTGTGTGTGTGTGTGAGAAATTCAGAATTGTTATATTTTCCCTCTTCGATGGATGTGACAGGATGGCTAAGTAAGGCTGGAGCTGGACAGTTATTTTCTCCCAGTTTAGTTAGGCGCTGATAATACCCGGCAGGTTAGGCTCTGCTTCCTCCTGAGGGCAAGCTTTGTTAAAAAGAGTTCTATGGCATATTTAAAAATGGTTCTCTTGTCCTCCCCCAACTGGAAAAGCTAGGAGAATTTTCTCTAATATTTACTATGAAAATCTGTTTGAGCTCCTGGAGGGAATACTGACAGAGTGCTGGGGGCTCCTCTATGACTGGACCCCCCAGAATTTTAACTGTCAGACTTGTACACCCTTAGCCTCCAGCAGGTCGTCAATCATAGTTTAAACTTCCCTAACCCATCACTGGTTCCCTGGGCAGTTCCCCCCCGTGGGTCTCTGTTTCTTGGACCTTCCTGTCTGTCTCCCTCAGTCTATAGGGCCCTCTGTCCTCACTTCACTAATGGATCCAGGAATAGGTGCTGATTTCGCATTCTGTTCAGGTTTTCACTGGTTGGTAGGATGGATTGGTGACTTTCCGTCTTCTTGTATATGGATTCAGGAACTGGAAGTCAAATTTTATTTATTTTTACTTGGTGGTTATAATAGTGATTGTTGTTCTTTGTTTGTTTTTGTATCTTACCTCTGTCCCTTAAAATTGTGACAAACTTCAAGACTGATTCTCCGGTTTGGGAATTTCTCTTTCTTCAGCCCACACTCTTTTCTATCTTCCTCCTCAAATGATTGCATGTTAGAAGAAATACATTCAGTATTTTCCTTTTATATAAAAAAAAATGGGTGTTTATATCCCTTGCTATGTTTTTAAAACTAATGATTGAGTGATTAATATTTTATGATCTCAAAACATAAATGCAGTGGTTACTGAACTAAATCTGCTCATTTGTTTTGTTCCCAAGAGACAACTCCAGCTTAGTTCATATTACAAAAGGGATTCATTTCTTTCTTTCTAATAACTAGCTCTTTACACAAATGAGTCATGGTTAGAAACATAACCCCATGTTATGGGAGTAAGCGTCACATTCTAGTCTAAAGACAGAAACTCGCTTCCACAGAGTAGATAATTGCTTAGGACCAGGTTTTTCATTATATATTATCACCCTTATTAAAGGGGGCAAGTGGTTCTCCATCATCTGCATGTGTAAAGTACCAGCTGACAAAGGCAGGAAATGGATCTCTATTCCCAGAATCACTGTGTGGAGGGCAGACAGAGGACTCCGTTCTGTCCCTTCTCTGATGCCATCCCCTTTCATCCCGGCTGTGGCCTTCCTCTGGCTGTTTGCCATCACAGAGGGTCAGAAACTGAAGCTAACTTCTCAGTGTAATGTCTGTGCTCTGTTTATGACGTTTCACTCACCATGACAAATAAGACCTGGTCAGCCTCAAGTATTCTAAAGCCACTCCTAGTGGGTTTCATCATCTTCTTTAACCTAAAGTGTAACCCTGAATATATATCTGTCAGAATACACTCCTCCAGACACTGGAAATTTAACCCTAAGTTAGGTGTGTGCTAGAAATGCAACTATGAATACAAATTAATTAAATGTATTTTCTGGTATTAAATTCTGATTTTTCCCCATTCAGGTAACTCATTGGCTTGTCAATCATGCCTCTTGGATTGCTCTGGGGCTCTCCAACAATTAAATCCAATCTCCTTTTTATTCTGTGCATTTACCCCCTTTCTCCCTGGATTAGAAGTTCTTCAAGGCAAGTATTCCAACTTAATTGACTACCATATGCCTTCTGATTCCTTCATCTTCTAGCCCTCTCTGTCTTTTCCCTTCCTTTATCTATCTTAGGAAACATGATGCTTTTTTAACTCCTCAATTTCATAAGCATTAATTGGTAACCTCACTTATTTTGTTCTTAAAATGATAGTAATTTAAGTGTTCTCTTAATAAATCCTTTTTGCTCCCTGGTTGAAGAGAACAGGAAACAGCCTACATCCAGGGTCTGGGAGGGAGGCTTAGAATGATCTTTTTCCTTCTCTCTTTCTGTCTCTCTCTTGTCCTATCACTCCCAGGGATTACAGACCGCTTCTTTTGAGATGTTGGCCTTAATGTCTTATTAAAGATGGATTTTCTGGCTCGGCACCTGTGGCTCAATCAGCTAAGGCGCCAGCCACGTACACCTAAGGTGGTGGGTTCGAATCCCCAGCCCGGGCCCACCAAACAACAATGATGGCTGCAACCAAAAAATGGCCCATTGTGGTGGGTACCTGTGGTCCCAGCTACTTGGGAGGCGGAGGCAGGAGACTCGCTTGAGCCCAGGAGTTGGAGGTTGCTATGAGCTGTGATGCCATGGCACTCTACCCAAGGGGATAGCTTGAGGCTCCGTCTCAAAAAAAAAAAAAAAAGGCTGCTTGTAACCTGCTACATTGAGGCATAATCCACTAAGGAGTAACATCCTGTATTCTGACCCCTGGTAAAGGAGAATGGGCATTCGTCTTCCAGAAGTCCTCTGTCATGCATCCCCACAGCCTCTCACAAACCAGATAGCATCTTAAAGTTAACAGAGCACTTTCCTGGACACGATACATTTCACTCTCATAAGGGACTTTCTGGTCATCGCTCCCAGGACACTCATTTTATGGGAGGAAACTGAAGTTCAAAAAGGTCATGATTTTTTCCATCTCATTTATTTAGTTGTAGTCATTGGTGAACCTGGGACTCACACCCAGGTCCATCTCATTCCAGAGCCCACATTTTTTCCCAGCATGCCACACTGCCTTCCCCATTGGCTGATTCCAAAGCTAATGTGGGCTTTGACCACAAAACTGTTAGTAGGACTCTGTTTCAGAAGCTGCCAGTTTTCCCAGTGTGACTCTAATACTGTTTCATACCATTTCAAGGTTGTGCCCCTTTATTAAATAATACAGAGGGGAATAAGGCATGGCCCTTCTTCTCAAGAAGCTGCAAGCTATTGATAGAAATGGCCCTATGTACAAGCAAGTATAAGACAAGGCAGGCCAGGCCAGGCACAGTGGGTCATGCCTGTAATCCTAGCACTCTGGGAGGCTGAAGTGGGTGGATTCCCTGAGCTCAGGAGTTTGGAGCATCTCTGA
>CAUYQV010158665.1:0-10092 GCA_963574575.1 Galagoides demidoff | reverse complement strand
TCTGAACTTCGAATCTCTTGGCATGTCTGGAAAGTTCTCTTTCATAATTTCATGAAGAAGAGCCTCTGTGTTTTGTGAAGCAACTTCATTGCCTTCAGGGATTCCTATAAGCTGAATGTTAGTTTTCTTTGAATTACCCGAGAGCTCTCTGAGAGTGAGATCTGTTTTTGCTCTCCATTTCTTTTGATCTTTGCACTCCTGGGCTTCTTCAAAATCTTTGTCTTCAGTATCAGAGATCCTTTCTTCTGCCTGTTGCACTCTGTTATGGGGGGATTCCACAGTATCTTTCAGATCCTTGAGGGCTGCAACCTCTTGTCTCAGTGTTTCAAAATCTTTGATCATTTTATCTTTGAAATCGTTGAACTCTAGAGACATCTTTTGAATAATTTCTTGAGAAATCTTTTGAATAATTTCTTGAACTTCTAATTCCTTCCTTTCTTCCATTCTCTTAATCTTATTTGCTATCCACATTCTGAACTCGATTTCTGACATCTTAGTCATCTGTTTACGGATGGTGTCTTCAATTGCATCTACCCCATTTTTCCTTGGGGGAGTTGATCTATTCTGGTTATTCAAGTTCCCAGAGTTTTTCCGCTGATTCCACCCCATGCTGAGTTTACCTTGTTTGGAGACCTTATCAGAACTTTTCAGTTGGTGGCTTCTTCTGGTTGCCCAGAGAGACAGGCAGAGGTTTTCTGTTGTCTTCTCCCAGTTCTTGGGTGCTGGGGCAACCGGGGTGCAGTGGAATGGCAGCAGCTGCACGGAAGGGTGCGTAGCTGGATTAAACCTCGTTTGGCCTGCCAGGGTGACTGGGGGACAAGAGTCCGGCAGCAGCTGGATTAGTCCTAGTTCAGCCCCGCCGAGGAAACTGGTGGAACAGGGGAACTGTAGCAGCTAGATCAGTCCTAGTTCAGCCCCCCTGGAGCAGCCAGGGGGTGGGGGAATGGCAGCAGTAGCATTTCCGGCAGCTAGATAAGAGGGGTCAGATATAACTTGTTCCAGTGCTCCATGATGGCAAAGGGACCCACCCAGCAGATGGGTTAGTCTGGGAAGGTTAATACCTCCTTCCCCACCATGCGCCCAGTCACTCGTAATCCCCCAGGTCTGTGGCCCTATTCACTCCAGTAGGCAACTGCTCCCGGGGTTTACGTCTGACAAAATCAGCCAGAAATCTGAGTTTGGCAGGGAGGCCTTGCATGCTGTCTGGCTAGATTCCTCTGCAAGTCAGAGGCTGCATTCAGCTCTGGGCAGCAGACAAATAGCAGTTTACACTCAGGTGTCAATTCTAGCCTCTGCCCCCCCCACTGCCTTTGTCTCAGCTGTATTATACCCTCAGGGCTGATGTTAATCATCTCTTTACTTATGTTCTGCCTGTGGCTGCTGTCTGGAACCTCTGGTTGCCCAGAGAGATGGTCCTAGAATGGCATCAGTTCACAGCTCAGGATGCCATGTTGCTGCACTGGCTTCCTCCAAGCCGGGTCTCTTCTACTCACTCCTGTGCCACAGTCAACACAGAGCAGCACCAGCCCTTTCTCCCTCTACTTCTCTCAAGGAGATACCCAAGAATCTGGACTCCATAGGTAACAAACCTCCAGCCCTTGGAATGGGTGGGTGGGGACTCCTCAGAGTTCAATGTTGCAGGTGGGGAATATATACAGTTTTATATAGTTTTACAGTTTTATGCCTGGGTGGAGGGTGCCGTGGCATGCCAGCAAGGGTAGGAGGTCCAGTTTTTAGGGGGTCTCTCCCATGGGATAGAGTGGGAGGAAGTTTGAACTCTGCTCGCTGTTTGCATGGAGTAAACTGCGAGTCCTTGTTGGGGGGGAGGGGACTCCCTTCCACTTGGTGGTGGATTTTGTACCTTTTGGTTGTATTTTTGGGGTCACAGCTCACCTCAGAAAGGTTGAAGTGTGCTCTTCAATCTTCTCTCTTGGCTCTGCTCCACAGCATCAGCTCCCTTGCTAAACTTCTGTCCTTTAAGCCTCCTTCTAGATGGAAGCGTCTGTAAAAAGCTGGCTGCAGTCCGCCATCTTGGCTCCGCCCCGTCTTTCTTAACATTAGTTGTTTTTAATCCATTTGTATTTGAAAATAAGATTGCGATACCTCCTTTCTTCTGATTCCCATTTGCCTGAAATATTGTTTTCCAACCCTTCCACCTGGGTCTTGTTTTGTCCTTCAAGGTTAGTTGTGCTTCCTGGAGACATCATATATATGACTTGTGCTTTTTTTAATCCAATCAGCCAGCCTGCGCCTTTTCAGTGGAGAGTTCAAGCCATTTACATTTATTGAGAGAATTGATAGGTGTGGTGGAGTTCTAGTCATTTAATTTTGTGAAAGTCCATTTCTTAGTTTTATCTTTTGCACCATTGTGGAAGGTTGGTTTTGTTCTTTAGTTTTTGAGTGTTTACTTTGCTTGTGGTCCATTGTGATGATCTGTGTGGACAATAGGTGTAAGTATTTCATATAGAGCTGGTCTTGTTGTGGCAAATTTCCTCAATGTTTGCATATCAGTAAAAGATTTAATTTCTTCATCATTTTTGGAGCTTAGTTTAAGCAGGATACAGAATTCTGGGCAGAAAATTGTTTTGCTGAAGAAGGTTAAAGGTAGGGGACCATTCTCTTCTGGCTTGGAAAGTTTCAGTTGAAAAGCCCACTGTCACCTTGATGGATCTGCCCATGTAGGTCCTTTGGCACTTACTCCTGGCTGCTTGCAGAATTTTCTCTTTTGTATTGACTTTGGACAGGTTCATTACAATGTGCCTTGGAGATGTTCTGTTTTGAGACAACCCAGGGTTTGATATCCCTCTAAAAAGAATGTGTTGGAATCTTTGACAATGTCTGGGAAATTTTCATTTATGATATCCTCCAGTAGGCATCCATTCTTTTGAAACATTCTTCTTCCCCTTCAGGGATTCCTGTAATTCTTACATTTGAATGCTTTGTGAAATCCCATAATTCTCTGAGCAAGCATTCTGCCTTCTCTCCCTTCTTTTCTGCCTCTTTATCTGCCTGGGTTAGCACAAGAGTTTTGTCTTCTGCCGCTATGATTTTTTTCCTCTGTAGTTTAATCTGTTATTCATATTTTCTACTGCATCTTTAAGTTCCCTGATCAACTCCTTCAATTCCTTAATGTCTACCATATCTTTTCTGTTTTCTTCATATCTTGCATCCACTATTTAGTTCTGGTTTTGGATTTCTTTTTGATTATGTTCCACTTTCTCATCAATTCCCTTCATCATTTTTGCCATCTATATTTTAAATTCCATTTCTGTCATTTCCATTATTTCTTGATAGTTGAAATTCTGTGTAGTAGCTAACTCATGATCCCTCGGAGGGGGGTTACTCTGTTCTGGTTTTCTATATTGTAAGACTTTTTCTGTTGGCTACTCCTCATGTGTGTTTCCTTCTTGTCAGTTAATTCCCCTACATTTCCTCTCACTACCTCCCTCGCTTTAAATTATCTTGTCTCAGAGCTTAGGTGTTAACATGCCTTTTTGGTATATGGCCAAAAGAAAAGAAGGGTAAAGAGTGAGAAAGAAGAAAGGAAAGAAAAAGATAAAGAAAAAAGTGAGAGTGAAAGAAAAAAATGAAAAAAATGAGAGAAAGAGAAAAAGAGAGAGACAGGAGAAATGGTGGTGTTTGTCAGAGTGCTTTCACCCACATACACAATTACAGGATTCTGGGGGCTGGGTTGGGTGAGTCCCTCGAGGTCAGAAGCTCCTTATCAGTCTGGGCAAGAGCAACATCCTACCTCTATGAAATATAGAAAAAAATCAGTATTAGTTGCAGTGAAGACACACCACTACTGTCTTTCCAAGGGCCAAAGCTAGAAGGACACGCTAGACCATGAGCTCAAGGCCCTTTTGAGCCAGACCAATGATGTGACCCCCTCCACCCTGGCTGAGGTTTGAGAGTGAGGCTCTGTCCCATAAATAGAACATAAAATGGCATAGAATAAACTAGATCAGAGGAAAGGAAACAAATCAAAATAGATAAATAAAATTAAAAATAAAATTATATAAGATGAAGAAAAGAAAAAAGATAACTTACTTGTTATTTTATGTGAGAAATATGAGAAAAGTAGAAGAATCTCTATCAAAAGAGAGAAAAAAGGAAAGAAATAAACAAAAGAAAGAATAAGAGGAGCTGAAAAACTGTAGCAGAAATGGAAGAGCTCTTGCTATTGAAGAAAGTGAAAATGTAAAAATAAAAATAAAACCAAACTAAACAAAACAAAAGTTCAACTAACAACAACAAAAATGAAAGAAAATCATTAGGGAAAGAAGCTAAAAAAGAAAAAAATATATATAGCAATAGATTTCCTGGATACCAGATGGTGCTGTGGTGTTAGGAGACATGGAACACACATGCTGGTTTTGCTGTATAAGATGGGGGTCTGGAAGCCACTATCTAGTTGCTGAGAAGCCCCTGTCCTATTTTCCTTACTTATTTGCCTGTGGAGAGTGAATGCTAGTGAAATGGCTTAGTCATTTCACTAGCATTCAGTCTCCACAGAAATGAAATCCTGTAAATCTTACCAGATTTCTTAGGAGGCATGCCTTGACCTTCCAAACAGTTCCTTTTGGTCACATTGTGCCTTTCCTGGGGGTGTGAGAGCCATTCTGCTCACCTCAAGGATGGCTACCCAAACTCAATAGGCATGCCAGAGCTAGGTGTGCACTGGGACACTGCTGACTGCTCCTGCTAGGTGGCCCTCCTGCAATGGTGGCACCCTGCCAGTTGCCTAGCTGCCTGGTGATTCAATCCTGGCCACTGGTCACTGTTCAAGTTTACTTGCTCACTTAAGCCCTTCCAAGGCAGCTTCACTGAGCAGTCTGGTCCAAGAACAACAACAACAAAAAAAACACAGAACAGTCCTTTCTTGTTCTTAGTCCTTCACTGGCAAGCCAGCTGGCCTCTATCCATACCCAGGAACTTGCCTTCTGTGCTGATCTTCCTCAGCTCCTAACCGCCCTGTTGGCTCCTGGAGTCCCCTACTGTTTCACTGCGCCCTCAGAGTAATGTCTGGGCAGGATCCTTCAGCTAGAGGTGGGTGGAGTCCTCTCTCCCATGTCTCACCATGAGTGGCTGGTAAGGAGATGTCTCTAGTCTGCCATCTTGCTTGTTTTCCCTACACCATATTGTTATTAGCTATGGTCACCATGTTGTATAATTGATCTTTTGAACTTTTTTCTTTGATCAAACTGAAATTTTGTATCCTTTGGCCATCATATCCCTAACCTCCTCAACACCCTGCTCTTGATGGCTACCATTTTACTCTTTGCTTCTATGAATTCAACTATTTTAGATTCTACATGTAAGTCAGAGCATATAATATTTGTCTTTCAGTTCCTCACTTATTTTAGTCCAATGTTCTCTAGATTCATCCATGGTGTTGCCAATGAGAAATTTTCTTCTTTATAAAGGCTATATAGTATTCCATTGTATATATACACTACATTTTATTTATCCATTCATTCATTGATGAACACTTAGATTGCTTTCATATCTTGGTTATTGTGAACAGTGCTGCAATGAATGTGGGAGTGTACATATTGCTTTGACATACTGATTTTATTTCCTTTGGGTATATACTAAGAAGTAGAATTGCCAGTAATTAATTCTCTTTTTAGATTCTTGAGGAACCTCTATATTGTTTTTCAAGTGGCTATACTAATCTACATTCCTACCAACAGTGTACCAGGGTTCTGTTTTCTCTACATCCACAGCCATACTAACAGGTGTAAAGGGATAGGTCACTGTGATTTTGATTCGTATTTCCCTGATGATTAGTGATGTTGAGCTTTTTTTATGTACCTTTTGGTCATTTGTATGTTTTCTTTTGGAAAATGTATGTTTAGGCCTTTACCCATTAATTAGGTTATTGATTTCCTGCTGTTGGGTTGTTTGAATATCTTGTGTATTTTGGGTATTAACCCCTTAACAAATGTATGATTTGCAAATATATTCTCTCATTCCATATGTTGCCACTTTGTTGATTGTTCCCTTTGCTGTGCAGAAGCTTTTAGTTTGATGTAATCTTATTTGTCTATTTTTACTTCTGTTGCTTATGCTTTTGGGGTATTAGCTCAAACATCATTGCCCACACTCATGTTATGGAGCTTTTCTCCTATATTTTCTTCTAGTAGTTTTATTGTTTTAGGCCTTAGATTTAATTCTTTAATTCATTTTGAGTTGATTTTTGTATATGGTGTGAGATAAGAATCTGATTTCATTCTTCTGTATGTGCATATCCAATTATCCAACTCCATATCTCGAAGAGACTGTCCTTTCTTAATTTTGTGCTCTTGGCATCTTTGTCAAAAAATCAATTGACAATAAATGTGTGGATTTATTTCAGGGCTCTCTATTCTGTTTAATTCATCCATGTGCCTGTTTTTATGCCAGTTGGCCTTAAACCTATATACACAAGGGCCAATTTGAAGGCTGAGTCCATGAGTAGGAGCCATGAGTAGAGTTTCAGGGTAGGTCTAGTGCTAGGTTGAGCCTGAAGCCTGGGGATATGGGAATCAGTTGGGTGTTGGCAGCAATCTGGAGCCTGGGAATGTAGGGGAAAATCTGGCCCTGGATGGCTTGAATACTGAATTTGTGGGGGATGGAGTGGCACTGGGGTGAGCCTGAAGCCTCAGGACCACTGGTATCAGCCTGCTGGTGGGGTGGGTCAAGAGACAAAGTCTGTTGGGCAAACCTGGAGTCTGAGGATATGGGATCTTGCCTGACACTTGAGTGATACTAGAGGGTTGGTTTTTGGATACTGGCCTAGGGTCTGGGCCATGGGGGCCTAGCCAGAACTGGGTTTTTCTGGTGCATGCCCACTGTTGGGTCTAAGGCAAAGCCTGGTGCTCACTTTCTTCTCCTTCCTCCAAATGGAGGGTATCTTTTTCCACTACCTCTCTACAGTATCAGTGGGGACCACTGACACTGCAGGGGGATGGCAACCTTGTTACTACTGGGTGGTGGGAGGGAAGGTCTTAACTCTTCAGTACGCCTATTCTCACAGAATCCTGGCAGGGCAACGGAGTGAGTACTTCATTACCACTGGGTGGGGTTGAAGTCTAGGCTCTCCACAAGGACTCAACTGATGGTGGGGGGAGTGTGGAGTATGTTTTGTTACTGCCTGGGTGGGATGAAGGTCTTCATCCCCCATTCGACCTTCTCTGACACCACTCCAGGGAGATGGGGTGTTAGGGTGCTTGGTTACAGCTGGGAAAATGTAGAAATACAGGCTCTTTATTTTTTGCCCTAGTGGTGGAGATAAAGCTACAGTTTTTTCTTTTCTGTTATTCTAGGATGCCCCTTTCCTAGTCCTTTTTATAAAGAGATGTAACTTTTGTTGGGGCTTTAAAAAAATCTCCATCTGTTGTCATTTCCAGGTTGCCAGCTTCTCCAGCACCAAATCTTGGATACATGAGGCAAAAAGAAAACAGGGAACTCATAACTATGAAATTTCTTAGATTTCAAGTTTCCTAGCCTGTATGTCTTCTTCTGTTAACTTCTCACTGTCTTTAAAATTTTTTTATTGATATATAATATTTGTACATATTTATGTGATACATGTCACCCTTTTTACATGCACAGACTATGTAATGATCAAGTAAGAGTATTTAGGGTACTCACCACCTCAAGCATTTATCATTCCTATGTGTTGAGAACATTTCAAGTCTTCTTTTCTAGTTGTTTTGAAATATACAATACATTGTTGCTAGCTACCACATAATCAGCCCATTCTGATACAGAACATTAAAACTTATTTCTTCTATATAACTATATGCTTGTACCCATTAGCCAACCTCCAGTCTCTCCTTATGTTTTGTTTATATATACAGTCAGAATTGCACATTCATGGGTTCTGCATCCTTGGATGTAAAAATAGACAAATAAGATGTAATCTTGGAAATAAAAATCCTTGGAAGTAAAAATAGACAAATAAGATTATATCAAGCTTGCATAGAAAATATTTGGAAGAAAAATAATACAACAATGAAAAAAATACAAACAAAACCCAATTGGTATAATGACTATTTACATAGCATTTACATTGCACTAGGTATTATAAGTAATCTGGAGATAATTTAAAGTATACTGGAATATATACATATGTTATACGCAAGTACTATGCCATTTTGTATCAGAGACTTGAAGTTCTTTAATATCCATGGGGGTCCTGGAACCAATCTCCCTTGGATACCAAGAGATGACTATGATGTCCAGGATTTTTAGTTGCACTTAGTGGGAGGAACAGGGAAAATTACTTCACTTTCATCATTCTGTAAGCACAAGTCTCTCACGGTCTTTTATAACCCAGTCTTAGTAGTGACATTCTATCACTTTTACTTCATCTTATTTGCTAGAAGCAGGTCTTTAGGTCCAGCTCACACACAAGAGAAAAGGATAACACAGGGCATGAATATATATCTACCACACCAGAGATACTCGAATTGGGGGTCCTACCCCTCAACCAGCAGCATTAGGATCACCAGGAACTTGTTAGAAATATAAATTCTTTGGCCCCACCTAAGGTTAATTGAATCAGAAACTCTGGGGTTAGGACCAGCACTATGTATTTTAATAAGGCATCCAGGGATCAGATATATGCTAAAGTTTGAGAAACACTCCTCTAAGCCATTTACTACGCTTTTTCTCTAGCTTCTGCTTGATCACTTCAGGTAACAAGGAATCACTGCCCCCTTTCTACAAGGGCGCTCAAATTTCATTTCTTAGCTCTCAGTATCTTATGAATAATTTATATTCATTTCAGTAATATGAGATAATACAGATAACCAAAAGAAAAAAAAATTTGTCTTACTACCACCACCAAAAATAACCACTACTAAACTGCTTGTATATATTATGATTCTAGGTTTTGAAAAAATATATCATTTTTACAAAGGGATTGCACCATATATACAAGTCTATAACTTATATTTTTCTTAACCTATTCTATTTTTGAGTGGTTTTAACAGAAAGTCTGTTCTTATGCTGAGCTAAAATTTGCCCCTTTGTAATCTTCAATTATTGACTTTAATTTTGCCTCTAGAACTGCAACTGAGAAGTCCATTTGTTTGCCACATAGGTCTTCAAATATGGGTAAGAAGTTACCATGCAATTCTTATTTAAGATATATATATATATATAACATATCTATTTATATATTTAACATATAATATACATATTTAGATATGTATATGCACACACACACATGTATATTTCTGTCAACATTTCCTCTTGTCATGGCTTCTGAAACATTTGCCATTGTATGATGTTCCCTCTGACAACATTTGAACTCAGTAGTTCTATTTCAGTGGTTCTTTTTTTTAATTATTTTATTTTGTTTTTTTAATTAATTGATAGCTGTATACATTAATGCAAACATGGGGTACATTGTACTGTTTTCATATACAATTTGAAATACTTTCATCAAGTATTTCAGTGGTTCTTAAGGTGTGGTCTGAGGACCAGTGTCGTCTGGGAACTCATCAGAAATGCAAATTCTTGGGCCCCACCCCAGACCTAATAAATCAGAAACTCTGTGGTGGAGCCCAGCAATCTGTGCTTTAACAAGTCTTATGGGTGATTATGATGCATTCTGAGAACTAATGACATAACTCACTGATTCTATTTTTTTTTTAAGAGACAGAGTTTCACTTTGTCGCCCTCGGGACAGTGCTGTGGCGTCACAGCTCACAGCAACCTCCTGCTTGGACTTCGGTGATTCTCCTTGCTTCAGCCTCCCAATGATTCTTATCTTAAGGGGTAGATAGGGTTTGTATTTAGTTCCTCATTCAGACCTTGTATTTTTAGTATTGTAATTTTTTAATTTTATTTCAACATAAGTACAATTTACAAATATAATACATTTAAAAAATTATGTATAGTATTATTTTATTCTTTGGTATATTTCTCATTTGACTGAATTTATTATTATTATTATTATTATTAAATGATAGCTGTATACATTAATGCAAACATGGGGTACAGTGTAGTGTTTTCATATACAATTTGAAATATTTTCATCAAACTGGTTAACATAGACTTTGTGTCATTTACTTAGTTATTGTGTTAAAACATTTA